>JAUCBJ010005689.1:0-25118 GCA_032718475.1 Nemertoderma westbladi | reverse complement strand
TTCGATTTGGAATGTTATTTATTTTGGCCCCGAATTTTTTTTCGTTAAAGTGGTAGCATACCGGTATGCAATAAAAAGCTCAGAATTTTTTAATTATTTTTAGTATTCCATCGGTCGACCCCACAGTACTGATAGGTTTTAGGGCATGGAGAAACTAATGTTAAACTAATGAATCCCGTACCTGCATGATTAATTAATTGAAAGGATAATGAAAAACGTAATTGAGTCAAAAGTATGCAGGAATCTTTATAAATGTACAAAATATAATGTGTGTCGAAACCGTCCCCGTGAGAAATATTAAGTCCTCTGGGATAATAAAGAAGTTATTAAATTATTTAAATCAATAACGTAATTGGTTTATAAAGTCTATCTGGAATGTTTGTAGCACTAAATCACACATTGCCAACGCATATATACTTAGTGTTGAGGTACTCATCCACCCCTGTGGGGCCCCCCTCCCTTCCCCCCACCCCGGACTGTTTAACCCCCCCGAAGGGGGCTGTCTCCGTTGACAATAACCCCTCGTTGACCCCAACCATCCCGACCTCCAGGGCCTCCGCCACGCGAAACGCTTGTGACATACTCGTCGTGAAGAAGTATCCCGCCAAGCCGTGGTCAGTAGCGTTCGCTATTGAAACAGCCTCCTCCTCCGTGTCGAAGCGTATCACCGTAACGATCGGCGCGAATATCTCCGATCGACTGATCACCATATCGGTGGTGACGTCACAGAGGAGCGTAGGTTGGAAGAAGTTACCCCCTGCGGGATGTCTCTCCCCGCCTAGGACTACCGTAGCTCCTCGCTCTGTCGCATCTCGAAGCAACCCCACCGTTTTATCAACCGCTTTCTCGTTAATCAACGGCCCCAGATTATTGGCAGAGTCTCGCCCGTCGCCTACGACTAAGCGTGACGTCATCGCTGCGGATAGTTTATCGCAGAATTGGCGGTAGATGCGGGATTGTACGAGGAAGCGATTGGCGCAGACGCAGGTCTGTCCGGCCGCGCGAAACTTTGAGTTTATAGCCCCGGCGACTGCCTCGTCCACGTCGGCCGAATCGAATACGATAAACGGCGCGTTACCCCCCAACTCGAGACTGACGCGCTTCACGAGCGGCGCGCATTGGGCGAGGAGGAGTTTACCGACGGCCGTCGATCCCGTGAAACTTATGTGCGGCACCAGCGGGTGTTCGCAGAGGAGTCGTCCGACAGCGGGACCCGCCTGCATCGGCAGCACGTTGAGCACCCCGGCCGGTAGACCTACGCGGTCGGCTAGTTGGGCCAGTCTGAGCGCCGTCAATGGGGTGTCCTCGGCCGGTTTACACACCGCTGTGCACCCTGTCGCCAATGCGGCGCCTAGTTTACGGGTGAGCATAGCCAGAGGGAAGTTCCACGGGGTTATAAGTCCACAAACTCCTACAGGTTGCCTCATGGTAAATAGACGCTTATTAGATGCTATTAGTGGCAGCGTTTGTCCGTAGATTCTTCGAGCCTCCTCCGAAAACCACCGCAGGAAACTCGCCCCGTAATTAACCTCCGTACGCGACTCCTGTAACGGTTTCCCCATTTCCGTGGTTATCAGCTCCGCAAGGGTTTCTTTATCCGCGATTACGGCCTCGTAGAGCGATCGTAAATGATTCGCTCGCTCGATAGGCAGTACAGCTCTCCACGAGTGGAAGGCGTTGTGGGCTGCCTCTATCGCCTGCGTGGCGTCCGCTGTGTCGCAGTCGGAGACATCGGCTATTGGCTCCCCATTCGCCGGGTTCAGTACGGCGAACCGCGTCCCGTTAGCAGAGTCGCGAAACGCGCCGTTTATGTAACACTGGGTTGCAATCTCGTTAGAATTTATTACGGCAGCGCCATGGACAGAAGAGATAAACCGGGTTGATGGAGGAAATACGAGTCGTTTACCTGTACTCGTGGACCTATAAGGTATCCCTCTCCCATGTATAATGAATCGATACATAATTGATAATTTAACGGCAGACACGTATTCAGGTATTATTACTGTAGTTCAGTAGTTACGGATGTACGCGTACGGGAGTCATCTGACTGATGGGTTCAGGGGATGGTGGAAAGAACCCAGATCCAGTACCAGAGTACGGGGGACGTTCCTGTTTGGGGGCCTACATTTTGAATTTTTCAATGCCATTTTTTTACCAGTTCCCGTGGCAAACCACTTATACAATTTTTGTATTTTTGGTCAATTTACCGCTTCCTAGAGGAAACCACTTAGAAAGCTGGCCGTGTAAGGATTCCAAATATGTAACATAAGCTAGATTTCGTTGAAAAATAGCTGAGATATGAGCGTTCAAAAGTTGCATGGTTTTGCATCTGCATAAGGCTATTTTATGGCTCATATAAGGCTATATATGTATCAGGCTATAAGGCTTGATATTAACCTGTATAAGGCTATATATGTAATAATAATAATAATATTGGTTATTTATATAGCGCTTTTCTACGCTCAGCATACTCAAAGCGCTTTTATTATCATTACCCCAGCAAAGCCAGGTTCCCATTATACCGCTGGGTTGACGTAGGCACTAATGTCTAAAGTGTCTTGCCTAGGGACACAACAGTGCGAAATTTCTACAGCCTTTAGTCGGATTCGAACCTGCGCCACCAAACACTATTGTGTAAGCAGTTCAGGCGCCATATCCATCGCCATGTATCATCATTAATAATCAATAATGATTGTACTTTGTGCGAGTTTCACCATCACTATCCACTATCCATGTGGATAATATACGCCTCACATTCATAAGGCTATTTTATTCTATTAAATAAAAATACCATATTCTAGAAAGTTTTGTTTATTTATGAATACCTACGTAATAGTATAATTAAAGAGGTATTGCATTGTTGCCCAGCTACGTATGGAATAAACAAAATGTTCTATTAACATTGTGTATTTATTATGGCCTGCGGGGGAAGCAAATACATGCAATATTCGAATGCCCATATCTCAGCTATTTCCCAACCAAATTCAAATGTTTTTACATATTTTGAATCATTGCATGGGCAGCTTTCTATTGGTACCATCAAATCACTATAAGGTTGAAGAATGATTGCACTGTGACCTGTGAAAAATCGCCGGAGACACATTTTTCAAACACTTGTAGCTAAAGATTGAAAGCAAAAATAAAAATTCTGGCTCACCCAGCGGAGGAGGGAGGTGAAACTGATCTGTTTCAAATTTCATCCAATCTCATTGATTTGTAGAACAATTTGGGGGGGGGGGGGGGGGGGGGAGGGGGTACCTGAATAACGACACTATATTCCAGGACATGGTGTAGGACAGTAGGATGGAGGCCCCCAAACAGGAATGAACCGTCCAAATTACCGTTACTGCACTCTATACTACAACTGCAGTACATAAGTATCAGATGCTTTGATGGCAGATAGTGTGGTATTGGTTGCTAGGCAACTAGAGCTGTAGAGCGCAGCAGATGGTTTGTCTTTTCCGCGTAGGCGATGGAATGCAGTTTCGCGTAGGTTATCTTTTGCGTAGGCAATCAATGAATGAATCAAACTAGAGCCTTTATAAAAGGGAGGTAAATTCAAATTTGCTCCTTTGTACTCACAATAATGTACTTACTTTATTTACAATTACATGAAGTCTAGGTATGGTGACGTGTTCAGTAGGTTAACAATATGTAAGGCCATCCATCACCAGGGCTCGAACCACCATTCTACGGTTTCACGGTAGCCAGATAAGGAACACGATGTGGTTTTACTTGTCCCTCCGACATCTCCTTCCTTTCTGATACCCACTCTCCTTCTCACGCATCCTCTACTATATAGAACGACAGCGGTAGTGTTTGAGGAATAATCAAACCTACCTAACCTGTCTTGGGGTTACAGCGAAACAATACCGAAACGGTGTTTTAATACTTATTACAATTACAATTACAATATAATATACATACAATATAATTACTTTTTACAATTTTGTGCAATAATTTGGGTAAAAAATAACCGAAACAATTAATAACAAAACAATTTATTTAATGATTATATATTTTCACCAACCTATTTGCTTATAAAATTAAAATATGAAATTCAATTAACACAAGCACAAATATAATCAACAGAAAGGACAAATTCTGAAACTATTTATTTTATTATTAACCTAATATATAATTTATTCAAATGTTTCGTTGGAAATAAATATTATACAGTAACTTTGAAATTAAATTTCGTATCTATAAAGTCCGCACATACGCCATAAAAATATAAAGTAAGCAAGGCTTTTTGTTTTCCCGTAAAGTAAAGCTACACTTTATAAGGGTTAAATAAATAACAATTTATTACATTGAAAGAAAAAAGCGCATTATTTCCTGAGAATCTGCTGACTGAGCGTCAGCTAGTGAGATTAAATATACACACATCGAAGGGCAATAAAGTTATTTATGTGGCTTCTTTTATCCTCCTGAAATAACCAAACCTCCAAGAACACCTTCCTCGTCGTCTCGAGGGTTTAACAGTTGCGAGTCTCCCACTGGTATTTTTTATTACAGTTTCATTACATAATAATTACGACAAATTTCAAAGGCGAATTATTTTGTAGAGAACCGAGATTTACTGAGAACAAATTTTCCGATATTTTAGCCAGAATAAAATTCACTAACCCTATTATACTAACAAATAGATCATACAATAAACGAATTAATTACCTTAAGGCCGGTTTACACGTGGCAACTATTTGAGCATCTGTCATTAACTTGGCGAGCAACTCATGCAGCCGATCAAGTCGCCACGTGTAAACACGAAGTGGCTGTAAACGATTAAACTGCGAACAAGTTAAGTTGCTCAAAATGAAACTGCTAGTTGTTGCTGAACAAGTCGCCAAGTGTGAACTGGCCTTTAGGATAATATTTTTTAAACAAAAGTAAAACACAGAAAACATCGCCGATAGCCGAGAAACTGCAACGAAAAAACATTAACATTTACAAATATAATATTATGTGCTTCAACATGAATGTTACATTTATAAGTAAATAAAACTGTTACAAATTCAATTCCTTCGAGGGCTGGGCCACTATTTGTTAGATTTAACAACGGACACTGGGTTCTATTGAATTATGGGTTATTGAATTAAATTGAGCCAATAAATACACCAAGCCTACCACGATTCGTCATCGTTAGTCACGGCGGCGACACGTCTGGGGAACTCGTTATTCCACCAGTGTAAAACTCTGACTCTTACCGTCGACTCAATAGTCGTGACAGTTCGACCGGTGCGTCGGGAGCAGTCCCCGACGGGTCTGGATGGGACCCAAACCAGAGTGAGTTTATCTCGTCGGTAATCTAAACCAACGCTGAACCGTACGTCGGCGAGATACAGCCCGAATACCGAGGAATAGTTGGCCATGCATTGGTAGGCAGTTACCTTTAGGATAACTCGGTCGCACCAAGGATTGTACCAGATATCGCTGTCTACGGCATCTAGGGAAGATATTTTAGGAGAATCCTTAACAGTAAATACAAAGTGGAGGATCCACTTCTTGCTTCGACCAACCCCGAAGTCTGACTGAGATACTAAAGTGCACTGCAAGCCGACTAAATCGTATGCTTGTTGGCGTTGCTTTGTTACACTTTCTGTGACGCGTAGCGGCGGGTGTATGTAGCACAGCGCACACACAACCCTAGCCCGCAGCCCATGCCGCATGTACAAAACGTTCTCGGGTAGCCATGTGTCGAACAATCCCTGGCACACGCTGCGTTTCAGCAGCGCGCTGTTCCCGTGTGTCCGAGCGTATAATCCCTTCCAGAAGCGAACGGAAGTAGTGACGACGAAGGTCGCGTAGCAGATAAGCGAGAATGTCAAGACGTCCTCCGGGGATATGTAATCCGAAACGAGGTACCAAAGATCTACAGGCCATACACTGGAAGGGCAATCTGATCGTGGAGTTACTGGAGGGCTAATCTCGTCCTCATAAGTTCCAGTGTCATAAAACTCATCCGTAGGACTACTAAGGGCATCGTAGAAGATGTCATCCGAATGAGACTCATCGGAAGACGACGCTAGATCCTCCCAACATTTAACAACACAACGAATATCAGTGGAATTATTATCGTCGTTAATAACTACATCCCTCACCCTCACGTTGTTGTCACTACTACTACTACCTATCTTGGAGATATTCATGGCTGAATAACAACCAACAGCTGACTGAGTAACGTAACTGGGTGTGTACGTCTACGTACTGCATTCGGCATACTCTAGCAATCAATACCAGTGTTCATTACTGCATTACAGTATTACTGTATATTGACGATGTTTAGAGTTCAAATTCATACAAACGTGGTCTGATCAACTGAATGGTATGCGTATCATAAGTTATCAATAATCATCTTTCTTGCTGTGCCAGTATGATGTGTTGCTACAGTTTGGCGACATTGGCGTTTTAGGTTTTTCCGATTTGTCGTCTATAACGTGTCTTCTATTGTAAAATACCGTATTGTACTGTAACTTCCCCCTTGAAATTAGTTGAGTAATCGGAAACAACTCTCTTCAGTTGTTATGCGATCATTGAAATTTGAAATTATTGTAATGATATACCATCAATTTTTTATGATGAAAAAAATACATTTCGCTACGACAACAATTATCCAAAAATTGTCAAGCGATTGATAATTCGGGCAACTAGGAATTAGAAGCAAACAACCTAATGTTAGATTATATTAAGAAATAAATCTTAATTTCAAATGAACCGACCGTACTGGACTTGTTCTATCTATATAATATTGCCCTCTACTACCACACAGCTACAAACATGAGATAGCCCCCATTATTAGACACACGTACTCTTATTTATAAGTGAGTCCATGCTTGGCTCTAACTGCTGAAGGCAACAAATCTGTGGATGGCACATATACAAGAATGCTAATGTACTGTAACTGTACGTTGGGTTTACTGTGACAATGAAAATATCTCCAATGAGACTCTATACAACATAGGTGTTTCATTAGTCCCCCAAAGCTTGACAGTTAAACGGAGCCACCTCTGGTTTGCATGAGATTGCTTTCGCCGTGAGGACCAGCCAGTGCACAATCTAGTGCTTTGGCGGCCTCATGGAGCGAATAAGCATGGTGGACAGCCCATGGGAGCTAGGGAGTTGTGGCGGCGTAATTTTGTCGACATTCCGGTTATTATTAGCCCCCCCCCCCCGTCCCAGGGCGCATCACCAATTAACCATGACAGAGGCCTACGAATTGACGAGGCGTTAAAAATAGGTTTACTCTTTGGTGAATTTGTGTGAATGGCACATGTACTGACAGGCGGTGAGTTCCAGATTTTTAGACAGTTTGGGAAGTGCCGCCCAAGATTATTGGCAGCAAAAGTGAGTCGATAGTAATAATGAAAATAAATCTTGCGACGTATGTTAGACATCAATCATAAACAACCATGGTAGAAGCCATTTTGATTCTGTGGGTAGGCCTTCTATGGGTTCTTAGTACTTTTAGTGAGAATACGGAAGAGGGATTAAAGTGTAGGTCATATATTATTTATGTCCCACCTCGGTATTGTGATTATGGTTTATTCTGTTGCCTTCAATTTTTGCGCGGAATATTTCTCTAGATATTATGTAAACGAAAATCGGTTGATTAGTCAAAAAAGTAGATAGTACGAACTTTAAAGTTTTGGGTGAAAATTACAAATATTTACATAACTCGAGAACGAAACAACGTATCGAAAAATTTATTCGGAATCGGAATCATCATAAAATTTTACAATTGAAACCGCTTTAAAACAAACTGCCCAAAAACACATGCGGTCTGACCCCACCGCAACAAGCCAATCAAATTTAATAAAATAGGACCCCAAAAATTCTAGAGGAAAGAGGAATAAATGAACCTCAAGTGATAAAAACAAGGGGACAAGGAAACCAAAATGAATAAACATAAAACAAGGTTATGAATGAATCCAATAATTCCCAAAAAGTGCTAATAGCAATAAAGGAGAAAAAGGCTTTCTACCCACAATGTTCAGCAATGTTATGGATTACCTCCCAAATAGTCTAAATAGAGGTCTTGTGAAGTTTGATACCGGTAATTATGGATGTGATACCCCGTATACAGGAGTAAGAGGATAATAAAACCGGGGAAAAAGGGGAAAAGGAACCGCTGAGAAGTCTGCCGCAACCACCCCCCCCCCCCCCCCCCCCTAACAAATAAATGACTACAATATGTAATATTTTTGTATTATTAAATGGTGGTATTTCACATTTATAAATGCACGATGATAGAAAACGAACGCATAATATAATTGCGCACATAATACCGCCAACACCTCAAACACGTCATATTCTCAAGATTACAATTAATATAGATGACACTGCACCGCACTTGAAAACTCATTGCACTATGTAGGTAAAGGTAAGATTGATTGACAAGTTGTAAGTTACTGTTAATATTCAATTCATCTCAAATGTTAAACACAAGGCTACTGACTCCATAAAAAAATAATTTACCGTCAATATAAAATGGTAGAGACTCAAATCTGGCTACATAGACTACTATTAATATTATCAATTAAACTGACAATAATTAATAGACAGCAAACATGCAATACAGTAACATAAGAAATGAACGCAAAATAATTTCACAGCAGGTAGGAGATACAAATAGTCGCACACAGCAACTATCCGCATTCCATTACGTCCCGACCTTAACCATAGTCCTGGAACAAATTACAAAACAACCGATCAGTAGCACTTGTTGTCAATTAATGGTAGCATAATTGACAATTAAATCAATCTACAAAATAATTTGCATTAAACATTACATAATACACACACAGCGCATAATACAATGATGCACCGAATTGCATCACATATTATTATAATTCCTGGATAAATAAAAATTATACAAGATACAGCAATCTTCGTGTTTGAGTCACAGTGAATAATTTCTTTACATTTATAACAGATGAAAAATAATTGTTTAAATTTTCGTTATTAATTAACAGTGTATATATTATTAGAAGGTGTCTGTCTGTATGTATATACAATCCGATAATGATGGCGACACGTTAAGTTTTGGCGGAGCCCTGGGAAGTTGACATAATGTATCATCAGTCCGTCACTGTACGTTTGTTACATCAGGCAACTCGACAACCGCTAGTAATAGCCCCCACCGCCCCCGTAATTCCCACCCCCGTAACCCCCACCACCCCTCCCCCCATCATAACCACCTCCCCCGTAACCTCCCGACCCATACCCCCCTCCACCGTAACCCCCGCCTCCATACCCTCCCCCACCCCCATACCCTCCCCCACCCCCGTACCCTCCTCCACCCGCATACGCACCCCCGCCAGAAGAGTAGCCCCCGTACCCGCCGCCGCCAGGGCCACCCCCATAACCCCCACCCCCGTAATTTCCACCACCGTACCCCCCACCTCCGTAGCCACCACCCGATCGTCCACCCCTACCACCCCCATCGTCGTTGGAACAGCCCTGGACGTAGGCACCATTGGGACCAGTAACTTTCGTCGCCTTCACCTTTCCGTTACGGTCGTCGTTAGCCCGTACGAACTCAACCTTCTCCCCTTCGCCCAACGTCCGGTAACCTTTCGCATGGATTTGGGTTTGGTGTACAAACAAATCATCCCCGCCATCGTCTGGGGCTATAAAACCGAACCCTTTCTCATCGTTAAATTTCTTACAAACACCGCGTTCAATAGACATAGCCAAATTATATTATTAACACCATTCAAGCAAATACTTAATTACAGAATTAAATTAAGTACAGTCGTACGCGTACCGGTAGTCAAATTAGTACCTTATTAAGCCTATACTTACTGCAGTACTGCTATAGGCCTACTGCTGTACTGCTATAAGCGCGAACAGCGATGAAAATAAGGCATAACCGTTCAACCGCGACCAGTAGGCAGGTACCGGTAGGTACTGCAATTAATTTGTAATTATGAAATGTTTTGATTCGATACCGGTAATGTCTGACTAGGCCTATATACTAGGACTAGCGACTAGGCCTATATAATATTTCAATTTCAATTCCTAAAAACTCACGGACACAGGGACACGCCGGTATACTGGTATAATATCGGTGGTATTATATAGGCCTATTTAGGCCTAAATAAGTACTGAAATAACACTGAAAATAGCTAACAACAGGCAATGCTGTACAAAGTAACACAAGTAAAATAGTAGCAATTGCAATTTATTAAAAAAAATCGGACAGTTAAGGCTATTACCGCCGGTACCGGTAGGTACTGTATTAGTTTACACTGGTTTATACCACACTGTAAAAATTACAATCCAATCCACAATTCTGCAATTCATCACAGAGTATACCATAGTACCAGTTTAGGCCTATACATACACGACTGAACGATACAGTAACAGTATTCTCAACGTGATGGCCCCAGGACTGCAGGAAGTTCCAAAAATTACATAAATAATGAAGATATATAAATTAGACCGAAAATTAGAATTAAACACAAACAACATAACAGCATAAACAAAATTTGTTCTGGATCATTAAAGCTACAGGCGAGCAAACTTGTGGGATGGGAAGGAAGGCAAAGGTACAGAAGCTATAGCAACCCAAAATTGCAAACCGTCGCTCAAACAGTCAAATACATAAAAAAATTGACATAAATAAATATAATATAAATAATTTGACATAAAATAAATATAATATAAATAATATAAATAATTTGACATACTGTAATTGGTAGACACAGCACTGCATTAATGCCACTCATTGACATCAGGTAGGCCCGCTTACATAAGACGACTCTCAGCCTCAGGTAAATCCAACAGACGAGGCCAATATTTAATTATTGGAAATTTCCTGTCAACCGCAGTGGAAAAACCCCCGACTCACCATAAACAAAAGACAAAGCATAGTTGACTTACGGGCACAAAGGAAGTTTTTTAAGAATTTAAACTGAACCCTTTCGATATCGTTAGTTAGTAGATTTCGAGGCGAGAAAGCGAAGAGAAATAATGAAAAGAAAAACCAGCGCTAAGTGTCCTGAATTTCATAGTAAAATATTACCAAAAAGCAAACGTTTCGATTATATCAAATAACCATCATCAGTGCGATCAAGCAGTTCAATGCAGATAATAAACTAATATAAATTACGAGAAGAAAGCTATAAATTGCAACCCAAATATAAAATAGTGGAACGTCACACCGAGATCCTTCTCGAATGAACCGTTTCCAATAACGAGAGTGTACTGAATACCGGGATCGGGGTTACTGAATCCTATAGGTGCATTATTTTGCACTTCTTGCTGTTGAATACTGTAGTCTGCCACATGGTGCTCCAGGTCTACAGTATATCTAAGTCAGACTGAAACGGTCCTATGGAATGCGCCTAATGGGGTCCTAAAGTCCTAATGGGGTGGAAATGCAGCTGCCTTTCTCTTTCGTGTCGCCTGCGCCCTACGAGCATTAGTAGAATGAATTGAGTTTGAGAAGGTATCAAATAATTATATGACCAATTACATTACAAGCCCGGTTACATTTCAAGCATATTATATTGAGTTCATTAAAGTTTGAGAAATCAAATCGGATGCATCTGTTGTAAGAAATTTCCAATGATCAAGAACTTTTAGCTCTACTACAGGACTACAGCACTACAATTAACAATATTATATTCTAAGATCTAAGCGAAGCAACATTGTACAGTAGCCTGCGGTGGTGGGTGAGGTATTTCTTTTTTTTATAACTTTTATGTGTCTTTTTATATCTTTGTCTAGTTTGTCATTAAAAAAAAAGCGCTAGACTAAGCAGTCTAAAAAAAACTACAGTACATCAGGAGTGCGAATGCACTTGGTGATATTCGAATCTAGTGCACACAGTTCCAGTCCCAGTCAGTACACTGCAGATTATGATTTTGATGAGTTAAACGCTGGGGACTCCCCTTGTGAACTGTACACTGCGACTGCAGCACTGTCTCTGTCATTGAATACACACAGTCACACAGTAGGTTTACTGTAGTGGGCTACTCGGCTGCTCTGTGACCAGCAACCAAACCACAACCAGCTGACCAGTGCTCCTGCCTCAATCAGCACGCACACGGTGTGGCTCAGAACTACATAAGGCAGTAAGGTGTTCCCTCGGTATCGAAATGAATGACCACGGTGGCAGGAGATTGACTGCAGCAGAGGAATTCCGTGGTGCCGGAGGTAGAAAATGGAACATAAGTCAAAACAGCGCAGTTACGGAAGATAACAAAGAAGATGCCGGAACAACCGGTGACAATGATGAGGATTGTAGTGGCGTTCTCACTGAGTCGTTAAGTCCCGCAGATGGTCATCAATCCTCTGAAATTAGATTAAATAATGATAGGGAACATATCGAGATAGGTGATAACAGCCGTACCGGTACTGAAAACAGCAGGTTTACCCCGCACCCGGCGTTAGCTGTGGGTTCGGTTGTAGCGAACGAACCGGTGTTGAGTCTCTGCGATCCACCGCGAGCTGCGGCCCAGCCTGTAGAACCTACGGTGGTGACCCCCCTCCGCCCGCTAACGTCCACCCTCGTTGTGCCGCCACCTGTGCAGCTCTCCAACGTTCTCTTGGACCCCGCGGTAAACCTCCTGTTCTCTCGCATGCGGAAAGAGCTCACAGTCAACAAAGAGAAGTTGGACCAAATCCAGAACGAGTTAGTCTCCTACAAGTTCACCCCGGACACCAACACCGGCCGCAAACTCATGTCCAAGTGTCGACAACTCATCCAGGAGAACCAGGACCTTGGCACGCAGATCTCCTCCGGTCGAGTGGCCCAACTAGAGGCCGAGTTGGCCCTGCAGAAGAAGTACAGCGAACAGCTGAAAGGTAGTCAGGACGAGCTAAATGAGTTTATAGTTGAGTTGGACGAGGAAGTGAACGCATTGCAGGCGACTATAGTTGGACTGCAGGACGAGCTGAAGGAGGCGAGAGGTGTCGCTCAGACGGACAGGTGCTACATACAGAGACTGGAGGAGCTGCTGAAGAGCAACGGGATTGTTTTATCCGGCGAGCAACCGCCCGTGGATACGGTCGCCACGGCAACTGAGGAACCGCAGACTGCTCTCGTCGAGAAAGACTTAGAGGCCCCGGTAGAGGAAACCGGAGCAGATAAAGAGGATGAGATAGCAGCGTCGCCGCGGAGAAGTAAACGGAAACTAAACAGTCCGCCGACGGGGGACGCCGAGGAAGGGAATAAAAGTAAACGGCGGTGATATAAAGTACTCACAGACTAGTGGCAATATAAACAACTATTTTCTTTATTACTATTATTGCGAATTAACCCCATTTTATGTAATTTAAAATAATACTACTGGTGCCGGACACCCGGCACTCTGACCGACGAATGGACTTAGATTTTATATTACGGGTTGTGGGGGGGGGGGGGGGGGGGGTCTGACCCGATAGAGAGCTTCATCTTTATATAATTATCATCATTATTGAGCTTTTTAACACAATGATCTGTAATCTTTTCCTATTCAAACCTGAGTAAGTAAACGGATAGCTTCGTAAACTCTATTGTTCGAAAAATTTCCTACTTTTGTTGCTGGTGTCGGTTTTTGAAATTTTTTTATACATTTGATGCTTTTAATTACATGTGAAATATTTCATGTATAAGGAAGTTCTCAGTCCAAGACTTGGAATGGACCTAGATATGTTGGCTATCTTCTATGGAAATTTCGGGATAAAATTAATGTTTTTTTTTTACTTACGCCCCCATGCGGGGCAATTGATGACTTTATTTATAAATTATATATTAATTAAAGTTAACAAAGTTTTAAGTAAAATATTATAAATTGAAAATAATATCCTTTAAAAGTAACCAAATAAAGGTTCTATCAACGCTAGACTTGAAAGTGATGGGGAAAAGGTACAGGTTAACACCTGATAGCGGTTAGCGGCTATTTCGCCGCAGAATTTACAAAAACAATCCGTCGGGAAAGGTCGTGAAATGGAGTCGAGTTCACGCATATCAGATGGTGAAAACCATCGGCGGTTGCCCTGGTTACAACGTTTCGATTTGATTGGTTTCCACGTTGAACAGCTAAACGCTGGGCCTGCAGTGTAGTTTCCATTTTCCAAGTTTGTTTGTCGTTCTGCATGACCCTGACGATATTCTTCGAGAACAAACGGTTTTGGAACTCCTGGGTCTAGTTCTACAATGTCTTCTACTAAGGTGTTGCACTTGGTAAGATGGTGAGCCAAGGTAGCTGACGAGTTAGATGGCAGACAAAGGAGGCGATTAAGAAATTTGGATTTGATTTTATCAATTTCCTTTAAGTTTGCGAGAGTAAAATATTCAGCAATTTCAGGGAAGTTGTATGATACGGCAGGATAAATTTTCATTTTGAAATTTTTTAAGCCAGTTTCAATAGAGACGAGATGGATATGTCTGTGGCAACCTATTAATGAGTAAGAATGTTGCTTCTTGTTTTCTATATGCTGTGTGAAACACAGTGTCGGCTGGAGAGTGATTCCCAGATAAACATACCTGTTAGTTGCTATCTTCAACTGGCTCGCCGCTGAAAAATAATTTGTCTTGGGTGGCCAGTCTACCGCCTCTTCGGAACTTCATTATTAATTAGTCTTGTCCAAATTTAGACTCATTTTGTTCTTTTTGCACCAGAGATGTAACTCATCTAGCCCGGATTGGACAGCTGATTCCTCCGTTGTATAATGTGATGAATACCGAACTCCGTCATATATTTTAATCGAGTTGTTGAGAATTCCTTTGATTAAACAATATAGCTTCCCTTTATTAAACTGTGAATAAATTTTCCATAAGAGTATTTTTCGATCTACCATGTCGAAAGCTTTTAAAAAAATTAATGTGGGTAAAAATTTATGGGGGTTTTAGTACATTCGGGCAATATTTTGGGTATCATTATTTTGAGAGAGACAAAGGATGGCAGTTACACAATTCGATTCTAGAACATACAAAAATGGAGATGTCTTAGAAAACCAATGCTCAGGATATTAGTACAAAAGATGCTATGTTGTGATGGCATTATGCTTGATGAAAATTGAGAGAAAATAAAAAAAGTAGTAGGGAATTTAGTGATGAAAAATGTCAAATTCGACGGAGAAAAAGGTTGTTTTATACAGAGTCATGTATATCCGCCATAAATACTTGTGTTCTTACACAAATATTTGTTCATTTTCTCTTCTTTTTTTACCCTTTTTTATTTCATTTTTCATATTTTATCGATAAAAATATTGAAACTTTCAAAAATTTTCGAAAGTATTTCAATAATTTTTATATAAAAAAAGTAAAAAATAATTATTTATTACTTGGATTTTTCAATATTCTCTCGACGTTTTTCTTATTAATCTCGCTGGCGATCGGTATCAATAAATAAAATTCCTTGAGAACTTGGAATATTTTGTAAATTTTCGGAAATTTTTCGTTCATTTTGGGTAATATCACTCAATCCATTTATGTGGGATTGCTGGATTATGTTTGTAATACGACTTACTCAGTTGAGTTGTGCTGGGGAAAATCGATGAAAATTGCAAGTACTTTAATTAAGGGGACCACCAGCCCGCTGTCAAAATTCCATTATTATTTATTTTATTTTATTATCATTTATAGTATTTCACTATTAACACAAATGTAGGCCAACATTTATTTCGAGATTGGCTTAACGGATTTTCCTAACATTTGGTGAGAATGTTGAAATCATTTGTCTCGAGGTGTGGAAGCGAAAAAATTACCAAAATGATTGAAATTTTAATCATATTTTCTATTAATAAATTTGATTTAACCAATTATTTACCGCAAAATATGGTTTAACTCAAAAACACCCGGCGGAGATTGAGAAGTTTTTGGTTCAGCGTATTCGCCGTATTCAAATTTGGAATGCCAAATTTTACTAAATTCCATCTAGTAGTTCCTGAGAAAAGTCGACCTAAATATTAAAAAAAACTGGAAAATTTCATTTGAAAAAAAGGCCTTCATAGTTTTTTTTAACTACATTTTCAAAAAATTTACAAGTTAGAGCATGCCACTCAGTTTGTCTGTCAAAAACAAAATAATTATTTCACCGGCGTAAAATTTTCACATTGGGGGTTTTCTTGGACGGTGATATCATTTTCGATGTCATTTTTTAAATTTGCAGGAATCCGGACTGTCTGTCTGTCTTTCGGTCTGTCTGTCAAAAACTAAGAAAGCATTGCATTACCTAATATTCACGCTATATGGGTTTTCCTGGGCTGCCATTTCATATCCGATGTCAGTTTTTAGGTTTGCCATATTTAGAATGTCTGTCTGCATGTATGTATGTCTTTCCGTTTGTCTGTCTGTTAAAAAACTAAGATAGCATAACATTAACAAAAATACAAATACAAAAATCACAATAGAGGTTTTACTGGACGGGGATTTCATATCCGATGTCAGTTTTTAGGTTTGACAATATCTAGAATGTCAGTCTACAGTACATGTCTGTCTTTGTAGATTTTGACAGACAGACCGACCAACAGACAGAGAAATCACGGACCTAGAAACCTCCCATAATAATGTATAATATAACGAATATTTTTGTGGTATGCTTTCTTAGTTTTTGACAGACAGACAAGGACAAAGTGTAGTGCTACTGTAGCTAAACACACCTCTATTGAAATAGCTATAAAAAAACAAGAACTGGTTGAGATCTCGAAAAACCGTCTTCAGATTTGAAATCTCCAATAAATTTTGGTTTAGAATCGATCATTACCCAAAAATTTGAAAGACAATCGTGGCTAATCATGACTTTAATGCATCCAAATATCTATATTATTCAAATTCCGAATCTGAAAACCGTTTTAAATTTCACCAAAAATTGCCAAAGATATAATCAAAATACTAAGTGTAAATTCAGAAACGTAAATCGCTATAATTCTAATGTTTTTTGTCTTTATTCTAGAATATTAATCATTATTCAGTTGAGCACTTAAAACTCTCCATTTTATTTCTTCATAACACGTAATTAATATTCTAGAATTGAGTAAATAAAACATTAGAATTATAGTTTTCAGTTAAAACAGTTTTCAGATTCGGTATCTGCAGATAAAGGCGGTTCTCATAATATATAGATTACATTCAATAGACAAGAATAAAGCCAACAGAGATGGTTAAATATTGTTAAAAATGCGTTTTTTAACGTCTTGTTGTATCGAAATAGATCAGAATTCAAAAATCAGGCTCTGCCAGCAGTAAGAAAAATTGTCGAACTATCATCATACCAAATTTCGTAGCTTATGATTGAAATTTGATAAAAAATTAGGGGTCTCCGACCCCCAAAAAATGGTTGTTGTATTAAGGGAGATGGTGTATATATGTATATATATATCGGGTTTTTATTGTTCAAATTATAAAAATAAACATGTATTAAAGCTAATTGCTATGTAAATAAACAAAGAGCTATATTTACATTATCTTTCCCTTAGAGTTGATGGCATTTGTACTTTTCGTGTTCAAACTATCTTAAAATTAGATAAATTCTAGAATTTCCTGTTTATCTGTTGCTATGGGAAAGATATTTTATTCCGGATATACTATTACATGGAATATATCGGTCTATTGGGTACCAAAATTCTGCGTAACCTTCACGATGGAGCCGTTTTGGCACCTTTTTTGTAAATGTGATGGAACTACGGCCTCAGTACATGAGACAGGGGGGAAACTGGACGCAAAACCCGCCTTGGCGAATTAATATCCCGCCTCAATGTTAAATTCTCAATTTAGGGGAAGGCGCAGGTTACAGTGGCACGTTATTTTAACCAAAACAATAAACTAAACACAATAGAACAGGTTACAGTTTTAATTGTGAGTCTAATCAGCTGTTATTTAGAGGGATTAATTTTTATTGCGTCCAGTTTCCCCCCTATCTGCAGTACATACATCGGAATTAATTAGGAAACATAAACAACTGAAACGGTAGTCTATACGCCCACAAAGTGGCCAAATCTAATCGTCTAGATCTATATGTCTCTATATGACAATAGATCTAAATCGAATCGTTTTTCTGTACAACTACATAGTTGGCGTTTATTTAACGAGGTAAAAATGTCACATAATCGAAGTTGTTGAATATCGCTTGGTCTAAAACCAGATTATAAGAACACATATATATCGAAGGCAAACATCTGAACATCCCATTTATTTAGCTCAAGAAATATAAATATAGATCTAACATAGAAAAACCTATTCCGAACATATATTGGAGTCGTAAATATATTCCAGTTGATATACTAGGTCATGTATTACAGTAGTATTGCCACCAGTTCCCAAACATTGTGGAAGTTTCCGAAAGTACAGAATAATATGTCTATCTCAGTGAATCACAAACAATAACAACACCAATGAAACGGATATTTAGCGTTCCGCAGTTCTAGTCCGGTGGTCATCCGGTAGCTAATCCTTCTTCTTACTGATGAGTTGGTCGTGAAGCTTCCTTATCTCGGGTTCATATTGACTCTGCAGTAGCAGGCCGGTTCCGTCGTACCAGACACTCATCGGTTTCGTTATAGACACCTCGTTTAGGCTACCAGTGGACCCATCCTTGAACTGTACAGTGATGGTGTAGTCCGTAGTGTACCGGGGAAGGTTGGAGGACAAGGTCCATACGCTGTCGGGATCCAATCCCGCTGGATCCGTCTGGTAAGCCCGCATAAAGATGTTCTTCTCCCACCAGACCATGTGGGCCGTGAGCACGCAGGTAACAACGTAATACGCCGCTACACAGGCGATCAGCACAGGTCTGCTTTGTGGGAAAGGATTCAGATAGTCCCAGACCAGGGCGAAGGCAGCACAACTGCAGGCTAACAGACTGATAGCTAGTCTACCATCGATTAGACGATGGCTCTCTTTGTACTTAAACCCGTCAACGAATATCGTCTTGGCCGCGTCGTCCAGAGTGTTTTTCATGCTCGACGCATCCCATAGTGTCGACTGGAATTTCTTTTTCTCCCCTGTACTCCATTCTTCTTCCGGGATAAGAAATTGTCCCATTTTAATTTATTTAGATTTATAATACGAGAATATTGTTCAACAGCGCTACCGGTACACGAATTAGTCAGAGAATAGCTTATCCTAGCACTACTGCACTGCTCTGCACTAATGCCTCAACTCGGTAATGTGCACTATGCAGTAGCGTTGCGTTAGGTCCTAATCGGTCCCGTTAGGTTCTGGGAAGGGCCCATAGCGTTAGGGCCTATGATGTTAGACTGTTTTTACTTTTACTTTCATTTTCGTTTATTGTTTTGGCACAAACTATAGGCCTAGAGGCGCCACTTTTTTTTTATGGAAAACATACAGCCTTATTTTACTGGGGCTAAAGTAAAAGTAAATTTCCTTCGGCCGCTAGGCCAGGGATTACGCACAAAGTCTGACGACTTATTTCCAGTACGGTCACCTCAGAACTTTACTCCCCAGAGGAAACTCCAGTACTCATTTAGCGACCACTTAAGGATGCAAGGCAGAGATGCGCCCTGGCTGGTCCCTTTAAAGCATTCGTGCCGAAACGAAAACTGCCCTGGCCCATGTGAGGATCGAACCCACGACCTACGGGAGATGTGATAATTGATGGGTGATTATTGTGTTAAGATCAGGTACTGACTGGGATATTGGTTTGTTTTATGGTTAGGGATTGTTGGTCAGGCACAAACACAATTAAAGCAGTAATTGAACGGCCAATGTGTAGAATACCAGACTTTCTGCCGTTATATTTCACTTTGCAGTTACCCCAATGTGAAGAATACCAGATTTTCACCAAATACTGTACATAGGGTACAGAAGGGCTGAATCTAACCAAAACAATAAACGCCCATGTGAAGAATATCAGAATTTCACTTTTCGGTCGACTTTTTATTGGAATTTTATATTTGAAGATTTTTTAATTTATCTTTATTAAGTGTTTTATAACGCTTATTTCTGTCTTATTACCTGTACATATACTAATTCGTTTATTGTTTTGGTTAGATTCAGCTCTTCTGTAACCTGTGTTTTTGGTGAAAACCTGATATTCTTCACATGGGGGTAACTGCAAAGTGAAATATAACGGCAGAAAGTCTGGTATTCTTCACATGGGCAAAGATAAATTAAAAAAAATTAAAAATCTTGATATATAAATTTCCAATAAAAAGTCGACCGAAAACTGAAATCCTGGTATTTCTTCACATGGGCGTTTAAACGAACCTGCCCCTCAAACCAGTACCCTGGAGTGAGCGAAAATGAAAACACGAAAATTGCCATCAACTCAACGATAGAAACACCAGCAGCTGGTACTCAAGCTACTACTATAGATTGAATGGATAAGCCCCCAGACAGTAATCAAACATCAACTGTTACTGTTACAGTAGTTTGTATAATGTATCACTGTAAAAGCTTTTGTGGGATAACTGATACGTTTGCCTTTGCTGGCCAGTTCCCCCCCAGGCGCTGGAATACTCTAAAAAGGTTTTCTAACTGTATATATATTCCCCTCGCCCGCAAGGTACCTTTACAGGTGTTTTAACGGACATAAAAATCATTCTGCTATATACGTGTTTTAGCGGACATGGTAAGACAAAAAACTTGTAATGCACCAACCACCTTTCACAGCTTAGCCGTGATGATTCATATTACGACATCTAGCAGCTGGTTGCTGACATGGAAACAGCCATTGGACGCGTGGTTCTTTGTTTGGCTTGGGCCAATCAGGGCGGTTTTTCCTGTCGACGTGTAGCTTTTCTGCCGATCATAAGGAGAGTGTTCAGTCTTACTGTTTTTTCTTGATACTTTGTTGTTATTGCTGTCTAAGCCAGAAACACCGGCATTTTGGATAGATACTGCTGTACCGTAAACTGCTTGAATTATCGAAAGTATAAACTGTTACCTAATTGATCAATCTTAATTAACATACTCACTTAATTTAATTGCATTAATCATATTGTTTGTATTGTTATTTTACCGTCAGTTATTAATTTTAAATATTTGTTGATGGAAATATTGCTATTTGGATAATACGGATAAATCACCCAATTCCCAATTTTCTTGATAACACTACAGGTTAGAGAGACCGGCTATATATAACAATTGCGATTTATATTAATGTGGTGTGTATTGAATCCAATGTTATTTAGCAGACCCTACGTGAGTCAATTACTGCTCTCTTTATGTGTGATCAAATGTACTGACTGTCGGCAGAATAGTGTGTATGATTGTGATTGGTAACAAAGTATTTCCTAAAGAATACGTTTTATACTTTAATCATAAGCAGTATCGTTGCGTTTAGTATAAGTCTTAGTTCTGTTTAAATAGATAAAGCGCCACGTCCTAAAGGAACTGTTAATATTTCCCGAAAGCCAATAATATCTGTCAGAGATTAATTATTAACGATCTATCGAATAATACATTAGGTATACACTGCAACCTTACACTGTAATAATCCAATTCAAGCATCCGAATTCAGTCTCCCGGGTGTAGATCCATCGGGTGAATGATCGCGCATGGGCTGACTTCGGCTAATGTTTTGCGTATTAGCATAAAATATTGTCGTATGCTAAAGTGGTTTTAATTAACTAGAAGACATATAAATTTTGGCAGGTTAAACTGCTAAAGGTCTTCAAAAGCGCGAACAGTAACAGTTTATAATCTTATTGCAGTAGGCAATAAGGTTGCAAGTGTAGGCATTAAATACAGTTTAATACTGTTCTGGCGAACAGTAACGGTTTACAATCTTATTGCAGTAGGCAATAGGGTTGCAAACTACCGTAGTGACTGGTAAAGCTGAACCGGTACTTTGTAGGTCAGTAGGCCTAACTGTCATCACCGGTACCGGTACTGCTGTGCAAGTACATTAGTATTATTCGATTTTGATTGTTGTATACCGGTAGGTCTTGGTACTTAATCAGGGAACGGCCGCCCTGATTTTTTATTTGAGATTCTACTTATTTCTGTCGGTTTTATTTACTAGTAGGCTAATATTGAGCAGAAGGCGTGTGACCCTGCTCAGATTGTTCAGATAATTGTAGGCTGAGCTGCTGTCTGACTGTGGTTGGGTTTGGAGAGATTACGGCGTGTGTAGAGTTTGTCTGATAAAGTGCCGTTAGTAAGTTGGGGCAGCCATAAGCGGTAAGGTCAATCCCCTCTTAAAGAATAAGTCGTACTACCGTGTTAGCACGCATACTAACTAACAGTTTCAGAGTCTGCATATACTGTAGTTTATTTAGGCTTGATCGTAGTCTACCAGTGTTTTAGCCTGTGTTTGTTTGTGTGGTCTGTTCAGGTACCGTAATAGTTATTACTCAAATATTTGTAGGCTGGATTGTTGTCTAGCTATTTTTGGGTTTGAAGGGATTGCTGCGTGTGTAGAGTTGGTCTGATCAAGTGCCGTTAGTAAGTTGGGGCAGCCATAAGCGGTAAGGTCAATCCCCTCTTAAAGAGTAAGTCGTACTACCGTGTTAGAACGCATACTAACTAACAGTTTCAGAATCTGCACATACAGTAGTTTGTTTAGGCTTAATAGTAGTCTGCCAGCGTTTTGGTTTGTATTTGTTTGAGTATCCTGTACGGGTAGCGTAATATTTATTATTCAGAGTTTATGCGATTATTCGCAACATTCATGTCCCCAAGTTTATTCCTACAGTAATTGTGCTTGTTATACATACCGTTATAGTTAAACTAACCCCGGTACTACATCAGGGCTGCTTGGCGTAGGTAAAGACTGACGACTTTGTGCTTCGGTCACTCCAGCAGATGCCGTGGTTCTTTTAACTGTTCAAGTATATTTAACTACTGATTATTTGTTATACCGGTACTTGTACCTAATTTAGGGTTTAGTGTACAGTGCTATCCGAAGTAATTAGTGTAGGCAGTATATTTGTGTTGTAAAGTGGTTGATAGGCACATTCGTTAGCTCTATTAGCTTCTGGGTAGGAACAATCCGTGATACATAACGTAGTACCTATAGCGATACGGTTATAGGTCGTCAGGCGGTGGTATTTTCCTATCTGGACAGTGCAATATATTTACTACTACTTATTATTTTCAAATACCGTAGTACCCTGTACTTTGTAATAGCCAGAAATCTAACCCTTTGTTAGACTGGTTTGTAGACTTCCTGTAAAATTACCCTAAAAAATTCGTACGTTATATTTTGTTGTGTTTAATTAGAGAATTAATCTCACCCGTATCGTAAGTAATTCGTAGTATTAAGTAACTTAGGTAAATTAGAATTATCAGTTTTAGTGTCAAATAAATAGCACTTCACTGAGAGGCGTTCAGCTTCTGTGTAGTGACCCCCCAGAAATAATAACATTTATTTCAAATATTGACAAAAAACCCATATAAGCGGGTATATAAATATTATAAATCAAATCAAACGATTTATAAATAGTAGGCCTGCCATACAACAACTAGGTCTTACTATCAGTTGGACTACTGCTTAAATAACGGTAATAAAGTAAGTTAAAGTAACTAAGTAACCCTAAAATATTCACGAATTCAATTATTCTAAAAATAATTGACATACCGGTACTTACCCTAGGCTTATTATATTTATTTCTATAAATTTGAGCTGAAATCATACCGGTACTCTGTAATTAATTCTAGTTCATAATTATACTTACATGCTGTAAGTGTAAACTGTATACCGGTATTCATTATAGGCCTACTATATATATATATATATATTTGTGCTAAAATTATATACCGGTACTCTGTGACACATCTAGTCTGTAATAACACTTATATATTATAAGCATACCGGTATTCTAATATATTGTGTATATATCACGTTACACCGAGTAACGGTACCGGTAATAAATCGCTAGGCTTGCGGTCATACTGAATTACTAGACTTGCTTTAACTGAAACTATAGTAGTAGACATTCAACTGTATAACTAAACATGTCTGACACTAAGCAAAACCTGTCGGACAGTCTGATCGAGACCACTATCTGTGATTCAGATAGGAGTGTGGAGCGAATAAGAGAGAAGTTCGGCTCACCTCCTACTGTAAAAAAGGTCATCCCTCCAGTAGTATCAGACCCTAGGCTAGTCCACCATAGGTCCATCATAGGCACTCGGGCACAGGTAAAACGGGACCAAGAGGCAGCTGTCCTATCGCAGCAACATCTTGGTCAAGAACCTACTTCCCAGAGACCAGATAGCTCCAGCAGTTCGGATACTGTAGAGTTGACTCCCGAACATGGAGTGCAGATGGCTGATACAGCCTACTCGGACCCCCTTCTTACTCTTCCCGCTGCAGTGCTAACTACTATACTCATTGCGGTGGAGGAACATCAAGCCGACTGGGCGAAGAATAAGCAAGCGACCCAAGATAATTACGCAGGATATGCCAGGGAAGAATTGATATCTATTGTTGAATCACAATGGAACTTTCCCGGACTCGGACTCCCGTTGGACCTGTCCGAGGCTACTTGGGAAGATATACACAGGATGGGAGTGGCTCAAGATACAATGGATCCAGCTGTTTGGAAGAGGTCGGCAGCAGGATATGTGCAGGGATTCTTCGGATCCTTGGAGCGATTGGAAGGGCAGCTGTTTCGACAACCGCACGGACCTCAAGAGCAGGAAGAACTGCTATATCAAATACGCGAAAGAACCCTACGCATTCGACTAATCCTCTCAGCCTTTGAGGAAACTTCCAAAAGAAGACAGGACACGTCGCTGCAGGTTGCTGTCAAAACTTGGCTACATCGGGTAGATCTCAAAGTACAGGAAACAGCCCCGTGGAAATCCCAGCTGGCTGAGAGATCAACCTATGAGGAACCAACTGATGTCACCGAACCAACTGATGTCACCCTTGCTCAAGAGGAAAGCGAAGAGGCCGCCGAGAAACCGCGAACTAGAGACGCTATCGACATTTATTTGTCCGACTATCAGCGATTCCTAGGAGACGAAGAGTTGAGGAGACGGCTGCATGGACTTTCCCCTAATAGTGAAGGAACCAAGCTTATATTGGACTCGATCGATGCCGAAATGTTAGCTGCAAACCAAGCTGAATGTGATGAAAAACTCCGTCTCACTAGAGTCCGAGAAGAACAAATAAAGAAAAGAAGGATAGAGGAACAAAAGGCGGCGGCTACGGCAGAAGCAGAAGCAGAAAGAAAGGCAGCGGCGGCAGAAGCAAAGGCGGAAAGGGCAGTGGCCG
>JAUCBJ010005688.1:0-32646 GCA_032718475.1 Nemertoderma westbladi | reverse complement strand
GTGTATTTTCCCGTAGACCCCCGGTCGACGACTAATGTTACGGATGAATTATTTGAGGTATTGTGTGAAATTAAAAGTATTATTGATACTGAGGGTACTGAGCATTGTATAATAGCTGGTGACATTAACGGTGATTTTTCTAGAACAACTATGCATGTACGTACAATCAGTCAATTTCTAAGTGAGAATAATTTGGAGCGCATTTGGGATTCCTTTCCCATTGACCACTCATATTGTGAGGTGCGTGATATAACGTCTACAATTGATCATTTTCTTACATCTTCGAATATTTTTAACAATATAGTAGATGCAGGTGTTTATCGCAGTGGGGCGAATAACTGTAATCACAGCCCTATTTTCTGTAAATTCAAATTAGAGTGTAACTGTAACTTATGGGGGCGTAGTTAATAACAGTAGTAAAACTGTTAATAGGAATATTCATTGTTACGCGCGGGCTACCGAAACTAATAAACAAAAGATTAAAAATGATTTGAGTGATAATTTAAATAATATTAATTTCGATTGTATTAACTGTAAAAACGTGTTTTGTAATGAGGGAGGACTGTCATAAAAATGCAATCGAAAAATACACACTAGAATTATTAGAGGCTTTGGACAAAGCTTCGGAATGTTTGGTTTCTGTTTCACCCATTAATTCACATGACGAAGCTCTGCCTATCTTACCAGGGTGGAATGAACACGTCAAGCCCTTCCGAGATGAGGCCATGTTTTGGCATGATGTATGGTGCTATATCCTACTGTCTCAGAGAACGCCCATTTATTTCTTATGCGTAGCACTTCACGGTTACAATATAAATACGCTGTTCGACGCTTAAAAAGGAGTGTTGATTCAGTCCGTAGAGACAAGTTGAAGTTCTACCATAGATTCAGCTACCGATGAGACCTCTATTGCTGGTAGGTTTGCCGATATATATAAAAATCTTTATAATCAACCGTATGATTCCGATATTTGTCACATAGAAAACGAGATTAAAGTTTAATTGGAGAATGAATTACCCTTAAATCCACATCTAGTTACTCCCGAGATTGTTTCGGAAGCTATTCACCGTCAAGGGAGGGAAGTCAGATGCCCTATTTCTGTTTGATTCCGACTGTTTAATCAATGCAGGGTCGATTCTTTCTTATCATTTAAGTGTTTTGTTCAATTCTTTTTTAGTCCATGGTTTCATACCAAAGTTTGTTTTGACTTGCGTCATCCTGCCGTTAATTAAGAATAAGTTGGGGGACCACACCTCATCAGGGAATTACCGAGCGATAGCTATTTCGAGTTTATTAATCAAGATATTCGAATGGGTTATGATTCTGACTCAGTCAACACATTTGTTATTAGACGACCTTCAGTTTGGTTTTCAGTCGAAATGCAGTACGACCCAATGTACGTGGGCTGCTACGGAAGTCATTGGTCATTTTACTAGACACTCTACCCCGGTATTTGGTTGCCTTTTAGATCTATCGAAAGCTTTCGATATGATAGAATGGCAGAAGTTATTCCTCGAACTACTAAAGAAAGGAGTGGCTCCACTGTTTCTTAGGGTTTTACTGTGGGTATATGTAAACCAGTCGTGTTGTGTCAAATGGAATAACATCTGTTCCGATACTTTCACTCTGAAAAACGGAGTCCGGCAAGATTCGGTCGCCTCTCCGACGTTATTCTGCGTTGTTCTAAATATTCTTATAATAACATTACGTAACTCTGGAGTTAGTTGCAAAATAAGATCTTTTTATTATGGAATTTTAGCCTACGCAGAAGACATATTTCTTTTGCGCCCAAGTATAACTCGACTTCAATATATGATCGATATGTGTAATAAATTTGCGGCAGTCAATAAACTTAAGTTCAGCACAGATCCTAAACCCTCCAAATCAAAGTCGAAGTGTATTCCATTTGGATATTCTTGGATTGAACCATCCGTTAACCCTATTACCACTGGGGTGTTTAGACCATTAGCAGCACTGGCGGGGGTCGATTCGCCCCCCCCCCCCGCTGTATTTTTATTTTTGTAACCATCCAATAAAATCCTACGAAATTTGGGCTGTAGGTGAAAAAATTATCGAAGAACATTTCCAATCCAAAAAAATTAAAATTTCATAAGGTGGGTATAATAATTTTCATGAAAAAATAGAAATATACATAATATACATTTTTTTGATATTCTAAAATCTGATAGTGTGGCATTGTTGGCTAGCATTAGTAGGTTTTTCACTACGCTGAATCGAATGTGATTATATTCCATTTCCTAAAATTGAACTGGGCATTTTTGGCATTCATGACGTACCACTAAGACTTGAAGCTTCAATATTACCTTCAATCGATTCAGCGGTCCAGATAACCTCTAAAAATGGGTTGAAATTAAAACCTTGTGTTATTTTCTGAATATCGTAATTATGAAAATTTGAAGTAAACCTACTTGCCACGCCCTAATTTTGGTGCACCAAAAATGATGTACCACTAAGAATTGAGTCTTCTATATAACTTTCAATCGATTAATCGGGCCAGAAAACCTATAAAAATGCGTTGAAATCAAAACTTCGGATTATTTAACGAATATTGCAATTTTGAAAATTTGAAGTGCCACGCCCTAATTTTAGTGCACCAAAAATGACGTACCACTTTCCTTACCTACTTATATAGAGTAGTAGAGTGCTCCATACGAATCAGAATCTATAAAAAAAGTCCCAACATAAAGAATTACTAACTCACAAATGATCTTGTAAAATTCGAAAATTTCAAAAAAATTTCTTCTGGGGACCAAATTTTGAGGTGGCACCCACATCGAAAAGTTGAAATCTAATTGCAACGCCGTTTTTTGCAAAAGATGCGCCATTAAATTTGACTAATTCTCGTAAAAAAATTGGGCTGCTACATAATGTGGTTGCATAGATACAGCAATTAAAAATTAGGAATGGGCCGGTTCCCCCCCCCCCCCCCCCCCCCCCCCCCAGTGGTAATAGGGTTAAAATATCACTAGGTGGCGTCGTATTGCTTGGGTTAAAGAAGAAATACATCTTGGTCACACATTAGATTTTCGTTGTAACTTAGAATCAGATTGTATTAAGAAACGTGGCCAATTCATCGGTAAGCTCAATTGCCTTCGTCAGGAATTCTAATTTGCGTGGCCGGATACAATATGCAAATTACAACGTATATATTCGACTGCCTTTTATGGTAGTAATCTTTGGGACCTGTTCTCAGCTACGTGTAACCGGTTATTTACAGCGTGGAATAAAAATTGTAGAATAATTTATGGTCTACCTTATAATAGCCATAGATATTTTATAGATAATATTGTGCAATTTAATCACCCAATGATTATGATGCTTTCACGTTTTCTTAAATTTTCTATTGGTTTGCGTGAATCGAATAAACTTTGACCTGAACTTGAACATTGAATTTACTTTATATAATTGTCAGTCTCGTGCTGGTAGTAATTTGAGGAATATTGCTAATTTTTGTAATGTAAACTTATTAGCTTCCTTAAATATGAAATCTTTGTGTAATAAACGTTATGCACCTGTGCTACCAGAAAACGAATGGCGAATCAATATATGTAAGGAAATTATCGCTATTAGATCAGGCAGGGTCTTCAGAACTTAACAATTTAACAGACACCGATTTATTTGATATTTTAGTCGCAGTCACAACTACATAATATGTTAATATTATTTTCTTTTTCGTTATATTCCTATTACCTAATCCTATTATTATGCAGTATTGTGTATTTTTTGTATTGTCTATTGTGTTTATATTCTCAGTCTGCTCTATGTCATTTCCTATAATATTCATTGTTACTGTACTTTCCAATTATTTGGTTATGTATGAAATTAAATTAAATTAAACAGTGTATTTATGGTGTATATTAAATAGGAGTACCACCACGGCCTTAATTTGATAGTAAAATGTATAGCCACAGTAATTCCTATTAAAATAACGCAATAATTTTTCTTGTCCATTTAAATCACTCATAATGTCCTCTATTTTTTTTACTTTTTATGTCCGCCAGAAATCTACCGTTGGGTTCCATGCTACCGGTTTCTCTACTGCTGTTCTCTTAGGCTATCAGTACCGGTGTCACAAGGAAATCAGCCCCCCCTAGAATATGTCCCCCGGGGCATTATTTCCTAGGATATTATGTCCCCCCGGGCAATTTTTCCTAGGAAATGTAGCCCGGGGGGGCATTTTCTCCTTAGGAAATAATGCCTCCCCTCAGGAAAATTAGGCCCCCTCAAAAGTCTGAAAACTGGTACGATACCGGCCTGCTGTTAGCCACTTTTAATCTACCAACTGCAGAACTTGTAATAGTTGGAAGAATAGTACGGTGCCGGTCTGCCGGTAGGTAAGCAGGTAAGGCAGTAAGGGATGTAGAACAGCATACTGAAGTATCTAAGTCAGTAGGCTACTGTAGTAAGTACTGGTATAACAGCAGTGCGAGTGTGTGGTGTTGTGTGGGCGCCGAGCAGCTCCAAGCTTTTTAAGTCTGTAACCTGCTCCTTTCCCTGATTTGGTAAAGTGATTGTTTATTGTTTTGGTTAGAAAATCCCGCCTCTGTAACCTGCTCCTTTCTCTCAATTGGTAATGTTATCGTATATTGTTTTGGTTAGAAAATTCCGTCTCTGTAACCTGCTCCTTTCCCTGATTTGCTAAAGTGACTGTTTATTAGTTTTGGTTAGAAAATCCCGCCTCTGTAACCTGCTCCTTTCCCTCAATTAGTTAAATGATCGTTTATTGTTTTGGTTAGAAAGGCATGCCTCTGTAACCTGCTCCTTTCCTTCATTTGGTAAAGTGACTGTTTGTTGTTTTGTATAATTTTTGTAAGTTTTAGTAGTAATAAGTTTTGTTTATTGTATAATTCAGGGGGGGCATAATTTCCTAAGGGGGGGCATTTTTTCCTAGGGAAATTTGCCCGGGGGGCATTTTTTCCTAGGGAAATTTGCCCGGGGGGCATTTTTTCCTAGGAAAATATGCCCCCCCCCGGGCACATTTCCCGGGGGGGGGGGGCATATTTTCCTGTTACACCGGTATTAGTATATAGAGCAGTATTGCTGTATTGTATGTAGGTATAAAGCCTATGCCTTAGAAAGAATTATATAGCATTATACTACTCAGCTACTGTACAATAGATACTGATACCGGTACTCTGATATGTAGCCTAAACAGTTGTAGATGAGAGAATGATGGTAATTAGTAAACTAATTTCAGAATTTTAGTGCCGGCTGACCGCTACCTTTTAAAAAATTAATAAATTTTAGATAAATGATACATATCTGGATAATGCATTTAAAATGGATCATGACTACTGTAATGTCAGGGGTAAGTTGTAGTGGTACCTCTAAATCTGAAATGTAGTTCTAAACTAACAGATCAGTCCACACAATGTGTTCGAAAAACCTACTTATTCCCCATTTGATAGCGAAAACACACTGATATCGAAAATATCGGCGCTGTTTTAGCTAAAAAGCAAAGAGGTTGTCCCAAAAAAGGATATATACAACTGTTCATAATGTAATATAATGCCGCCGTAAAATGCTCCTTTTCCTCAATTGGTAAAGTGGTATATTTTATTGTTTTGGTTAGAAAATTCCGTTTCTGTAACCTGCTCCTTTCCCCAATTGCTAAAGTGATTGTTTATTGTTTTGGTTAGAAACACCCGCCTCTGTAACCTGTTCCTTTCCTTCATTTGGTAAAGTGACTGTTTATTGTTTTGGTTAGAAAATCCCGCCCCTTGAACCTGCTCCTTTCCCTCAATTAGTTAAATGATCGGTTATTGTTTTGGTTAGAAAATCCCGCCTCTGTAACCTGCTGCTTTCCCTGATTTGGTAAAGTGACCGTTTATTGTTTTGGTTAGAAAGGCCCGACTCTGTAACCTGCTCCTTTCCTTCATTTGGTAAAGCGACTGTTTATTGTTTTGGTTAGAAAATCAGGCCTCTCTAACCTGATCCTTTCCATCAATTGGTAATTGTTTTTGGCTCTAAAATGAGTGTTTTGCTACGTCATATGGTAATCGATTATCGAAAACAACCACAAACTATTAAATTTAGAGTCTTTTACCACAGGCGCATATGGAAATGTAACTCATAGTCTATAAATCATGGAATTTTGAATGTTTTGCCAAAATTATTGTAAATTAAACTGTCAGACAGTCAAGAAATCAACAAATTTTGAATGTTTTGGCACAGGCATAGTGAAACCAACTGGCCGACAGACCAGAAATCAACAAATTTTTAATGTTTTAGCATAGAGTAGGCATGTTGAAATCAACTGTCTGACAGTCCAGAAATCAGCGTCTGACAGTTTGAAGAAATACATACATAAAAAGTCATTAAAGGGACAACAAAAGTCATTATGCACAATAAGGCGGACAAAAAAATCAAATAAACGGACATAAAAAATCACTGCCTTAAAAAAATTAGTATTATGGCAATGGACCTATAGGTCTACCGAGACAGATTCATTACCATATATGGTACAACGTGTAACTCCTTTCTAAGTCGTTGAGGTGAACGCGGGTACAGATATATAGCCTTGATCGGCGAAACTTTCATTGCGACTTTGGCGATAATTTTTATAATCTTCTATGACATCGGGTTTGAATATATTGGGATGTTTTTGTATGACATCTTCTATAAATGTACGAGAGTTTATTAATTTTAAAGCCATTGTTGAAGAAGCCGATTTGTGCAGAGAAAGTAATCTTTTAACGCAGCTTGATTTTGATTAAATTTGAAGATTTTTCAGATTAAAGAATTTACCTATTTCCACGAAAGCGTATGTAACTATTGGTTCGATTTTTATGTAATATATCTTCATTCCGGTTTCAATAGACAATATGTTGAGATTTGTTAGACATCGGATAGCTCCATAGGATTCCCTCTTCTTCCGATCTATATGTTTGGTAAAACACAGAGATGGTTGTAAAAGAACCACAAGATAATCGAATCTTTACCAGAATAGTAGAATTTATCAGAATGGGCTAATCTTCCTGCTTTCCTAAATTTGACAATTTTTGTTCTAATCAAGTTTACTTCCATTTACATCTTATTATTACCATTTCAATTTTTAAAGTGAGGGAGGTTATATTCATTTAATTATATTATAATTAAATGAATAAAAATTTTCATTTAAATAAAATATTCAGAAACTATTTAAAGTTTGAAACTTATTTGCATTTTTTTTATAACATAATTAAACAACATTATTCCAATGATACAATGAATAATAAATAATAATAATATAATTAGATTTAAATATTTTTTAGCATATGTAGTTTGAGTATTGAAAAATTGCAAACAACAACAAAAATATTGCAAAGTTTAAATGTGTACATAAGGTCCGGATGCACCATCCACCACACCAGCACATCGCCATACAGAGCGGGAGGACCTAAAGCAGGCACTATTTAAATAAAATATTCATATTATTATTTATATTAATATAATTAAAATTAAATGAATATAAATAAATTAATAATAATAAATAAATAGGGAAGAGGTGTCATTTAATGACACCCATTGCTCGGCTTTGCGACGTATAGACCACACTGACATTCATTGCGTGCTATAGCGTCATTATGTCTGATTAATTAGGTAAATCAGTTGAACCCTACGACACCTATTAGGGTTTAATTGTACTAATTATTTGATGACACCTGCCAATTTCGGGTTTAATTAGCCTAATTAACAGGTGTCACCAGGCAGTTTGGCGCCATGGCACACATTGGGTGATACGTTAGTGTCAAATGACACACAATGACACCCGTAGGGTGTTAATCATCATAAGTGTGGTCTAAGCGTCGCAAAGCCGTGCTATCTCCTACCCCCTACGAGCCTGCGTGGCTGAAATGAATTGTATGGACTGAGAGTCTCATAATTTGGCCTTATTAATTACTTAATAATATTATGGTTATTATTACCTATATAGCCTTTGTCGCGGACTTCAACATTAATAAAATGTATTTATCACCAGGGCTACACCAACCTTAAGGCCCGTTCACATCCAACGGTGCGTGAGCGGTAAACTACCTGTTGACAGGTAGTTTGGTCCCAATGGTTAGTCTTGCGGTATAGAAGCGGTAAGCCAGCGGTAAACTACCCGGAGCCCGTTCACACCCAACGGAACCGCTGCGGTAACGCAACGGTACCGCTGCGGTAACGCAACGGTTCCGCTGCGGTACCACTGCGGTAACGCAACGGTTCCGCTGCGGTACCACTGCGGTAACGCAACGGTTTCTATTCGCCCACAATGAAATACAGTAAATACAATCAAATCCTTGGGTTAATAATAATAGGTTGCAATTCAGTTTGTGATAATGACAATATGGTTGTTATACTGTACATCATAATTAGACAATAAATAATAGTGGATAAAGTATTAAACTTTTATAAAGCATTTACAGGTCGGGTCAGGTATTCTAGGTCATTGATCAAGAAAATTTGCCACCTCCATGCAGCATAAAGGATGTGCCCCCTGTAGCTGCATAGACCCTCTTACTAGGGCAAATCTGGTCCTGTAACCATGACCCCTTCGTTCTGGGATAAGGACTCCCTTGGTCCTGGATTAAGGACCCATATACTCAGATGTTTCGTTTTCAAGTCCGCCGTTAACTTACTTAACTGTACTTTATAAATCTATAATCGACATGCCGTATTGCAGCTGCATCAAAATTGCTACTCCCGCTTATTAACAAATTTACACCCTCACAACTCCCTATCACCCATCACTTTTGATCACAGGACTCATTAATGACATTAATGCAAATTCAATTTAGCATCTTTCCCAGATTATAAACGTGACATTGTGACCCTTTTTGCATACATATATACAGTATGTTCGTTCATTGTGATATTAGAATATCACCAAAATGGATATAGATGGGTAAATAAATATAATAATGCTATACTGTAAATAATTTTAATAAAAATTACAGTCTACAATATATTCATTATTAACATAATAATATACATAGTAATAAATATACATAAGATAATTTATATTCATAATATAATAATATAAATATACAAATATACAATCATCGGAATGCTATAAGATTGAGTCAGAATGGTGAATAGAAAGAAAGTTGCGGCACTATTACTTACATTTGCCGCATATTGAAGGAATAAAACTCGTCGGTCGTGGGTCAGGCCTTCAAACTGTCGACGATAAATCAGTGAGTTTGAAGGCACCTACAAACATCTCCGAGAGAATGACCCCGAGGTGTTTTTTAAGTACCTGCGGATGACTCCTCAGCTGTTTGATCACCTTCGCGCGTTAGTACAGTAGAGACAGGTACAGAAAAGTTTCCAATACATCGCCAAACAATAAGCTCAGAAGAACGGCTGGTCATAACGCTTGTATTTCTGTCGCATGGACCAAGTATCACCTCCCTTGCCATCAGGTTTCAACGCGGCAATCTACAGTAAGCCGAATATTGGGCGAGACATGTGGAATTATATGGAATAAATTATCTCCAATATATATTGACGGGAAACATTTTGAAATTCAATGCCCAAATTCGTCGGGATCCTTGTTCTACAATTATAAGGACTATTTCAGCACTATAATGCTGGCAGTTTGCGATGCGAATACCGCCTTACGTACATAGAAGTTGGGAGCTACGGACGTGAGGGAAATGCTGGGGTCTTCTCTCGTTCCAAACTAATGAAGGCAGTGGCGGTTCTAGGGGGGGGGGGGGGGGCAAGGGGGCATTTGCCCCTCCCCAGGTATCTTGGGGGGGGGGGCTTGCCCCCTCCCTAGCGAAAGGTAATGTGGCAAATCCGTACCAGTGGGTACCGCCGACTTTTGCTCGAAAACAGACCTCTCTGGGAAAAGACTTCTATTTTTTTTCAAAATTTAGTTACTACCCGGCGGTCTCCATTATAAAACACTCTGATATTTTTGTAAAATTGTGGAACTTTGGGAATTCGGGAAAATATCGGGAAATTTTTTCAAAGTATAATAATTTTTTTAAATGTTTTTTTTTTGTTTATTTTTTTTTCATTGGGGGCTGCGACGAACTGTAGCTTGTTTCCGAAACGTCTTCTTCACCGTGCAGTGGCGTGCAGAAGGGGGGAGGGGGGGGGGGGGGGGGCGCCACCTTCCAAGGAGCGCCAAAATTTGAGCAGCAGTGGCCTCATAGCCAGCTGATAGTATAATGGTGGTTCCAAGTTTAGCTTATTGATGCTAGAAATTTAGTCAATCCATCATACAAATAACATACATACAGTTTGGTTCTGTATTGGTTGCATAGCCTTTCAGCACTGTCCTGTCCACATTGCACATGTGAAGGTGTCACAGGTGAGAAGGTAGATTGTTCGCGCTTTCAGACCTTTAGCAGTTTAACCTGCCAAATTTAGGTGTCTTCTAGGTTATAAATCGACTTTAGCCTATGACGAGTATTGGATACACTACATTAGCCGAAGCCAGCCTATGCGCGACCATTCACCCGCTGGATATACCCGGGAGACTGGATTCGGAAGCTCTGACCTTATTGCGGTGTAGGCCTACTGTATTATTCGATTGATCGTTAATATATAATCTCTGACAAATATTATTCACTTTCGGGAAATATCAACAGTTCCTTTAGGACGTGGCGCTCTAAGTATGTAAACAGAGTTATGACTTACACTAAGCACAACAGGATGGCTATTGATTCACGTATAAAGCGCATTCTTTAGGAGATGCTTTGTTATCTATCACACTCATGCACACTACCGCATAATACTGCACACCGATCTGCCGACCTTCACTAATTTTAGTCACATATAAAGAGAACAGCAACCTACACATGTAGTGCCTATGAAATAGCATTAGATTCACTCCAAAACCACTTTAATGTAAGTCGCAATTGTTATATGTAACCGGTCTCTCTAACCTTCAGTATATCAAGAAGATTGGGGTTTTCTGATTATTTATCGATATTATCCAAATATAACAATATTCCATCAACTGATACAATAATAACCGACAGTAAATAGCAGTAAAATAATGCGGTGTTTGGATGAGATATGACAGGCTGATTTGCCAGTTTGGTTTGTGGTTTGATAACAGTTATACGTTTCTATGATCAAAGCCTACTAATGTTTTGCTAAAGCCTGAAACACAGAAATTCCAAAGCCGGTGTTCTGGCATCAGGAAAACTACACACTGACTGAATTGCGTGAGTTTCTGTATACAATGTCCAACACAGAGTGAAAACCGCTCTGATTGGTCGACCGAACAAAGAACGAACAAAGAACAAAGAAAGAGTTACACGTGGACACAGCTGATAGATGTCGTCATCTGAGTTCCGATGTTTAGAGTATTTGAGCTTATTGCGGAGAAAAATGGCTTTTTATGTCCGCTAAAGCACACATGCAGACATAGCGGGCAAAATCGCTTGTTATGTCCGCTAAAATACCTACTCGGTATATTGCGGAGAAAAATAGCTTGTTACATCTGCAAAAGCTTTTACACCGCTCCCAGAAAATGGGATTTGAGTCTATAAAATATACAAAATCACAGTTTCTAAAATATAAAAATACTCTAAACAGTTAGTCTTTCTTGCGCGGACGGCATTTACGCAGTTTTTTGAGGCTAGCAAGAGTCCTTTTCTCTTTGGGGCGAGCCACTTTACTAGGAGGGCTATAACTCCTGGGTAAAGGGTGCAATACAATTGCATCGGAAGGTTTAGGGTTATGGTCGATGTCTCGTCCATTTCGATATGCTTCTCCTCGAGCTGATTTTCCTCCGCTTATCGTTGGATGCGTTAGTCCAAAAACTCTTGCAGAGAATAGGGTCGTCCAAGTTCGATATCTTCTTAGAGATTCTGGATTTCCTGATCGAACTGAGATAAAGCTAATTCGTTTACCGCTTGGACTTGCTGCTGCAATTTACGTTTCTCTAAACAATTGTGGGTTCCTTTTCTGATCTTTTGACGAATAGTGTCCAACGCGTTTCGTACAACTCTCTCCTCCGCCTCGGTGACAGGTTGTATCGGGTTAAACAGGGATGATGATACGGTTGAATGGCGATATTAGATGTCCGCGTCCCAATCCGGCTAGGTAAGATGGGCGAATATTTAGGGAGCCCACAACCGGAGTGCCACCGACTAACCGTTCGGGTAACACTAGATCTTTGAACAGTGAGTACAGTTCGGGAGGATCCGTGATACTATTAGGATCAAGAGTCTGAGGTCTAACTAGGGAATGAGGAGGTCTGACCGAGTATTCTGGAACTCTGATCATAGGTTTATTTAAGGATCGTTTGAATCGAACGAGCGTAGGTGATACATCGAACAAGTTTCGCTCGAAACTCCCGTAAATATAGCGAGTAAAACCGTGTTTAAAGCAACGTCTCCGCGGATGTCTTTCCGTTTGTTGGTTGGGTCTTAGGCATTCATCGCAATAATACCAAAGATGCATGTCTTGTAGGGGAAACGCGGGTGATATTTATTCGGTTTTACAATGTTTCTCTCAAGAATTCCAAATATACGTTGGAGTTACTGCGTTTATCCGGTTCTTTAACGTCTTCTCTTTCGAGTCGATTTCGAATAGAATTTTCGCATTCGATTTTCAGTTTATCGTTCCGACTCCGCTGGGTAGGATACTCAAAACAGTACCATTTCCCTTTCGGTGTCGACATCGTCCGTATCGTGTAAATCGATAGGATGACCAGTAGTTAAGAAGTCCATATGCGTACCATTACGATGCGTATAGCGAGCAGTGAATTTTCGATAGTCCAATTCACGCGTAAGTTGCTCCTGGGACATCGGCGGTTCGATATAACGACCATCGTCCTCCGTAGTAGTTGGACTAGCGTCGCTGCGTATCAATCTATCAACAAACGCTTGCAACGGTAGAGTATATTTCTCCCTGATACCAAGATCATCTTCTATCAACTCAGTCATAGCTGCTATATGAGTTTATCAATATTATAATTAGTTATAATTAGGCTAGCGGGCGTCGCTGCCTACCCCTCTCGGCCCCCGGACAGCGCAAGATCCTCAGCGCTGGTGTACTTTCGCCGATGTGCCTATCGCCAACGTCGTAGCTGCACAACGACCACAACAACCAGCGCGAGTCACTCCACCGTCCGTCCCAAAGGCTTAGATTTACTTCAGGTTCTTACTGGAGAGTTAGGGCTACTTTCACAATTGCGACTCGCTACTGTAAACACACTTTAGTAGTAACATTCACCTATAAACACACAAATTCCACACAACTGTCACAAACCGCACACATTCGGGCCATTTGTCCGTTAGTCAAGTGCCTTCCAGAATGCCACGTTATTATTGGGTATCCTGGGATACTAGCAGCGTGCTATTTTATTCCTTATGCTATTCAATGGGGCAAGCCCTTTTTGTTCTCTTAACTCACTTCTAATTCTAGCGTGGTTGTTGCCATGGTGACATTATGGAAAGCTAGCAGTAGAATTAGGGTAATTCTCATGCATACAGATCTGGGATGCTATTTAATAGTAATTCTTTAATTGTCAATATCCCCTTTATACATGATTTTATGAATTTTATCGGCTATTGACTATATATTGGAGATTCTCGCACACTAATACACTTAATAAGGTGAATCTCCGCTCCCATGATCTCTTAATTAATGGAATTTTGGGAATGTTATAAATTGCATAAAATGGCAATTTATCAAATTCATTAAAAGATATGAATTTAAATTTATTCCCGTAAATTTTATTATTTAATATTAAATAGACACAATTTTATTCCAGAGCATGTCTGGGGACTGGGATCCTTGATTCTAGGAAATTTGTCTTTTTAAGAGTATCGGTAAGTGCTACGATATCTTAATAGACTAGAATTTTAAAGGATCTAAAATTTGACAGATTTTATAAATATTAATAGTTAATATTTAGGATGGGCACCAGTTTATTCCAGAACTTGTCTGGGGACGTTAACCACTGATTCTAGAATTTTGTCTTTCAAGTATATCGGTGGGTGCCGCGATATCTTAATCGACTAGAATTACAGATGGTCAAAGGGTTTAACAGATTTATTTTGCGTTTTACGCTACTGTTAAAGGGACATCACGCTACTATATGTATTATTTAATATACAGTATGAGAGCAATATCGCAAGAAGCAATGTCAGTAAGAAGAGGCAAGTCGTTTCCAAGGTCTACCCAGAGCTTGGTTTAGCCGAGACACGAGGATCTGAATTTTGCATTCCTAATACTCTACTTACCAATAATACTTGAATATAGTAGGAGCTTTATTGTACTTTAATAAGTACGGATATTTCATCTTACTGTAGTCACGTATTTATAATGTAATACGGACAGTAAGGAAAGAGAAAAAGAATTATTTCTCGCCGTCGCACTAAATATATAATATATAAGTAATTAAGTAATAAACGCGAATATATATTGCACTAATCTACTAAATAATCGCTAAAATAACATTCTACTAAATAAAATTAAAGAAAACGATTATAATAAAATTATATAATAATACATACATAAATATAAAATAATAAAAACAAATATAAAATAATATAGTCACACACCCACTCCAGACGCTGTTACGTTGGGGAGTCCCTAGATGTTTGTTGGATTAGGGAGGTGGTCGTGGGAAGAGTATCTTGTCTTCCATAGTTTCCGGACAGTTCTCGGTCTCTTTCCAGTAAACATAAACGACCAACTAGGCGATTGAGTTGTTGTGTTTCGAATACAATTCCAGGTTTCCTCTTCGTCCTGGAATAGTGACGATAGAAACATCGCTTCAAATACACGACGGCCTTACAAAGCCGATTCCAGGATCTATAGTAGTCCATCACTCCCGGCAGGAGAGGTGAGAGTCCCGGCGAGACGTCTGGTGTTCCAGATCTCCAGTCTCTCTCTGTGATCTCCACAACAGATCTGTTCGTGGTGGGGGAGTTTAGATCCACAGCGTCGTCCCTGGCAATGTGTAGTACAGACAGATCTATCACGGGTATAAATAACCTTGATTTACTCGTCCGGGTTTTAGGTTTGACTTTCTCTGCTCCCTTGGCTTGTCTAATCTCAGCCGTGGTAAGATGGGGAGGCCATTCATCTTCTTTACTTAGGAAGTCGGGTCCACCTAACCAGTCTGGAGTATCTGTCAGTTCTTGAGGAGTTGCTCCTCTGGAAGCGATGTCGGCTAGATTAATCGTCTCGGGGCAATGTCTCCATTGATCTACATTGGAGTTAATATCGTCATTATCTGAGGAGTATGGTGTTCCCTCAGTTGGGTCGTCTACCTCACTGCTCTCCGCTTCCCATTCACTTACTTGGTATACCCGTTCTTTTGGTAACCTTTCCATGAGAGTTCTACGGGAAGGTCCAGTAAAGTACCAACCTACTCTAGTTCTTCCCGCATAGGCTTGTAGTGGTTGCGGTTGAGCAGGCCGTTTCTCCAATGTCTCAAGCGCCTCATGCGCATTTTGGCCAAGTATTTGCACTCCAGGGTAGTCTGTGTTGAATCTAGGTATCTTAAGCTGCTGGGTGAAATCGTCCTCATCCCAGTTATAAGGTTCTACTTGGCTGGTAGCGAAGTTCTTTATCGCCACCATTTTTACTGACCTTATACTGTGTTCTCCTAGTTCATCCTGGGGGGTGGACAACGCACCTACATAATAATCTGCTATTACTGTAGATTTCCAAACCTGCATAATTCCTGACATGTTTAACTTAGTTCGGAACTTGGGTTGTCCAGCAAAGATGTCTTCGGCTAGTTCTTTGTCGATGAATGTTCCTGTGCTACCGGAGTCAAGGAGGGCGTTCACTATATAACTCCTTTCAGGTCCGTGGACCCTCAACTGCACTACGGGAAATTCTCGGATTCCTACATTGGAAGTTGGTGCTTTCCAAGATTGTTGTCAGTCAGAAGTAGTTAGGGGGAGCTCGCTGTCGGTGTCCTTTTCATACGTAAGTGCTCGATACACTGCGGTATTTATCAGGTAACAGGATTCGTTTTCGTCGGAGAATTCGTCCGTATAGAATCCTTCCATCTCAGAACTTTGGTCAGTGTCATTCACATCACTGAATTGGACATGTAGTTCGGACTCACTTACCTGACTCGGGCTGTTTCGTTCGAATTCAGTGTGCAACAAGATATGATGTTTTGCGCCACACTTTGCACACCTTGCGTCGGAGTAACAGGTTCGCCGGTGGTGTCCTTGTCTGAGGCAATTATAACACAACCGCTTATCCCACATGACTTCCCGTCTATCCTTTAATGATTTCTTTAGGAATTCATCACACACATTCAAACGGTGGGGCCCGTCACACAGCGCACATTTCGGTTTGATGTTACTTACCTTACTTTGAGTAACGTTGTGCACACTTGTTCTTTCTTCGGGCTTTCTTACATGAATTCTCTTAGGAGACGTAGGAGGAGTTTTTCTTACCTGTTCTCTCCTGTCATTGGTTCGAGACTTGAATTTACTTACGTCTTTAGGCGTTTTGTTGACATAATAAGATCTTTCAGTGTCTTTCCCGGTGTCCTCTTCTTGAGAAGCCTGGCTTTCGCCGTCGTCGGTATAACACACTGGTGTTACCTTTCTCCTAGAAACGGGTTTCTCACTTACCTTGTTTTCCGGTGTCTTCTCTCTGGACTGCTTTAGGAGCTGTAATTTCACTTCTCCATCTAAGAATGACATGAGATCAGCCATGGTAGGGTCTCGTCGTTGTTGTTCCATCATATATAACACTTTCTTATCCCAGCGTGTACCTACTCCACCCTTCGGTAAAGTAGAGGCCACGGCTCCAATAACCATAGAACTCTGATATTCATGAGACTTACCTAGCCAATCTAATTGTCTACAGATCTCCTGAATCTCGTCGGAAAACTCTATAATCCCGCTGCTAAGAAACTTTCGGGGCGCCATTAATTTCGCATATAAATACCTAGCTATGTTAGTCCTATTACCATACCTGATGTTCAGTGTATCCCAAACTTGTCTTAATCCATCTGGATGTCCAATAAACTTTAACGCCATTAACTTGGGAGATCCTTCCAAGCACTCGATGAGGAATCTAAGTTTCTCTCCGTTAGATAGCACAGAGTTCTGTATGTTATCTTTGTAATATTCATTAAAAGGTAACCATTTCATCTCATCTCCATTGAACTTGACGATCTCTCCCAACTTTACCGCTTGACGGGCTTCGGTTCTAGCCATTTGATGCGTAAAACTTTCTTGGGCCATCGTGTTATTTAATATCGAGTTATCGGTATATAAATTTCTCGGATTATGATCAGGTCTATATGGAATATCATTGTCAACAGGTTTATAATTACCCTTAATAGGGTTTACTATAGGAGTTTCTACTTCACTAGCAGTATAGATGCGTGTAGGCTCCACACCTTGCGCATGAAATACTTCAGACCTAACAGGTTGACACATTGTTACAGGGGGTGGTGGTATACCCTTTTGTATATTTACTAATTTATCGCGTTCTAACGCGATACTCTGCTGCACTTCTTGCAACTCTAACCTACTTTCCCTTACTGCGCCCTTGATCTGCTGAACAGTTCCTTCCATCTCCAGGACCTGCTGAGAGGAGCACTTACGGTGTTCCCTCAGCTGCCCGAGCAGGAGACTCATCTCCCGTCGTCCCTCAGCTACCCACTCGACCGCCGAAGCGGGAGTTGCCAACGTAGTAGCGGGCGAGCGAGAGACGACGGGCGATAAATTCTTGATATCCCGCTCGGCGTCCAGGATGGGTTCGGACTCGGGAACAGTCCTACTGGGCACAGGTAGTTTCGTGCTGTGCAAAGGGAATTTAGAGGTAGGTTCTGGGAGTACAGGTGTCTCTATCACAGAAGGGGTGGCTTCGAGAACAGGCCCAATTATTTCAGGCTCATCTACTATAGTAGGGAGTCTGTCTACTCTAATAATATGGTCTGTGGATTCAGGATTACCTAAGTCTACACTATCCAGTCTCACCGCAGGAGGCAAATTAGGTAACTTCGGACAGTGTGGCATTCTTCTACGCCTGCTGAGACGAGATCTATTTCCTCCGCCGTCAGGATCTGTTGTATCGTCTTCATCGGACGAGGCAAATCCCTGTTTTCTGGAAGTAAATCGACTCAGTAACTGTATCTGAGCTGTAACTATAGCTGTCCTTTGTTTCTTCAAGTATTCTTGTTCCGCCTGTAGGTTTTCCAGCTCTAGTTGGGTGGTCTCTTCAGATGCTCTTCGTTCTGCTTCTGCCACTGCTATCTTTCTTTCCGCTTCTATTGCTGCAGCTGCCGCTTTTCTTTCCGCTTCTGCCACTGCAGCTGCCGCTTTTCTTTCAGCCTCTGCCGCTGCAGCTGCCGATTTTCTATCAGCCGCTGCCGCTTTCCTTTCAGATTCTGCCGCAGCCGCTGACCATCGGTATTCTATTTGCCATTGCTTTAATTGTCTATCCTTAACTAGCCTAGGGTCTGACACTACTACTGAAGGGATGACCTTTCCTACAGTAGGAGGGGACTTGGACTTTGGTCTGGGATGTTCTATACTTTGATCTTGGTCACAGATCCTTTCAAGACACTGTCCAAGTCTAAGACTCATTCTAACACCTTCCAAAAGACTATCTGACAGTGCCCGTTTTGTGTCAGACATGTTTGATTGTACAGTTGAATGCCTACTACTATAACTACAGTTAAAGCAAGTCTAGTAATTCAGTATCCACTGAAAGCCTAGTAATTAATTACCGATACTGTTACTCAGTATAACGTGATATATATATAATATATTAGAATACCGGTATATACTTATAGTATATATAAGTATTATTACAGACTAGGTTTGTCACAGAATACCGGTATATAATTTCAGCGCAAATATATAAATATATAATAAGCCTATCGTGAATAGCGGTATACAGCTTACACTTATAGTATATATAAGTATAATTACAGACTAGAATTAATTACAGAATACCGGTATATAATTTCAGCGCAAATATATAAATATATAATAAGCCTATCGTGAATACCGGTATACAGCTTACACTTATAGTATATATATAAGTATAATTACAGACTAGAATTAATTACAGAATACCGGTGTATAATTTCAGCTCAAATTTATAGAAATAAATATAATAAGCCTATTGTAAATACCGGTATGTCAATTATTTTAGAATAATTGAATTTCTGAATTTTAGGGGTTACTTGGTTACTTTACTTCACCTTATTACCGTTATTTAAGCAGTAGTCCAACTGATATTAAGACCTAATTGTTGTATGACAGGCCTACTATTTTATAAATCGGTTTGAGTTGATTTATAATATATATATACCCGTTTAATGGGTTTTTGTCAATATTTGAAATAAATGTTATTATTTCTGGGAAGGAGTCACTGCACAGAAGCTGTACGCTCTCAGTGAAGTGCTACTTGTTGGACACTAAAACAAATAATTCTAATTTGCCTAAGTTACTTAATACTACAAATTACGTACAATTCGGGGTGAGATTACAATCTCTAAATAAACACAAAAATTACATGTACGAATTTTTAGGGTAATTTTACAAGAAGTCTACAAACCAGCCTAACAAAGGGTTAGAATATCTGGTTATTACAAACAGACAGGATACTACGGTATTTGAAAGTAATAAAGCAGTAGTAAATATACTGCGTTGTCCAGATAGGAAAAATACCACTGTCTGACGACTTATAGCCGTATCGCTATAAGTACTACGTTATGTTTCACGGAGTGTTCCTACCTAGAAGTTAATTACCGCAGCCTACCAGAGCCAACGTGCCTATTAACCACTTTACAACACAAATATACTGCCTACATTCTAATTACCTTCGGAAAGCACTGTACACTAAACCCTAAATTAGGTACAAGTACTTATACAACAAATAATCAGCAGTTAAAAATACTTGTACAGCTAAAAGAACCACGGTATCTGCCGGAGTGACCAAAGCATAAAATCTCCAGTCTTTACCTACGCCAAACAGCCCTGATGTAGTACCGGGGTTAATTTAACTATAACGGTATATATAACAAGCACAATTACTGTAGGAATAAACTTGGGGTTATGAATGTTGCGAATAATCGCATAAACTCTGAATAATAAATATTACGCTACCCGTACAGACTACACAAACAAAATACAAACCAAATGCTGGCAGACTACTATCAAGCCTAAACAAATTACAGTATATGCAGACTCCGAAATGGTTAGTTAGTATGCGTTCTAACCGAGTAGTACGACTTATTCTTTCAGGGGGATTTACCTTATAGCACTGGATGCCACCCACTTTCCTAACTAGTACTTTATCGGACATACACTCTACACACACCGCAATCTCTTCAGACCTAACAACAGCCAGACAACAATCCAGCCTACAAATTATCTGAATAATAAATATTACGGTACCCGTACAGACTACACAAACAAAATACAGACCAAACGCTGGCAGACTACTATCAAGCCTAAATAAATTACAGTATATGCAGACTCCGAAATGGTTAGTTCAGTATATCAAGAAGATTGGGGTTTTCTGATTATTTATCGATATTATCCAAATATAACAATATTCCATCAACTGATACAATAATAACCGACAGTAAATAGCAGTAAAATAATGCGGTGTTTGGATGAGATATGACAGGCTGATTTGCCAGTTTGGTTTGTGGTTTGATAACAGTTATACATTTCTATGATCAAAGCCTACTAATGTTTTGCTAAAGCCTGAAACACAGAAATTCCAAAGCCAGTGTTCTGGCATCAGGAAAACTACACACTGACTGAATTGCGTGAGTTTCTGTATACAATGTCCAACACAGAGTGAAAACCGCTCTGATTGGTCGACCGAACAAAGAACGAACAAAGAACAAAGAAAAAGTTACACGTGGACACAGCTGATAGATGTCGTCATCTGAGTTCCGATGTTTAGAGTATTTGAGCTTATTGCTGAGAAAAATGGCTTTTTATGTCCGCTAAAGCACACATGCAGACATAGCGGGCAAAATCGCTTGTTATGTCCGCTAAAATACCTACTCGGTATATTGCGGAGAAAAATAGCTTGTTACATCCGCAAAAGCTTTTACATAGATGTCTCCTGCAATTGGTCCATGGTATGGTCACTGGAAATATCTCCATTGGTAAGTTCAGTGGCTTTGTGGTTTAAGGCATGTGCAAGTAAATTTAAGCAGTAAATTTCTTAATATACTGTAATATAATTTTGCAATTCAAATAGTCTGAATTAATAATTTTCAACAGGGTTAAAAATACAAATTACAAAAATCCAAACTTAAATGCCCATTGCATTTAAGTCAAATTAAACTCAGTCTGTCATTTAATTACTTATTTTCCACTACCACACATGTTATGAAAGTTTGTGCGGCTAAAAATACTAAAGTATATTTATTGCCTCATAAATAATTAAATTTAAGTTAATTATTTTATTGCGCAGAACACCATCTCCATACCGAAACCTAACTAACCAAAACAATAAACGATATCATTACAAATTAATGGAAAGGAGTGCCACACACGTCACGTATCTCCTCCACTCTCCACATCTTTGGAACGATATGGATTACCACCAGCTGACGGCTGCGACCCTTCCATTAACTAAATAATTAGATAATTAGAGTAGACGGGTTTAGACAAAGTTGTTGTTGGGAATGTTTTTTTTTGAACGATTTAAAGCTGGCGTTTATAAAATTGTCCAGATTAGACTCCACTGCTTGCGTGGAGCCATTTACAAGTCCAAAAAATTGACCTCAGCAAATTAAATATTCCCCCCCCCCCCCCCCCCCACCCCCGGCCCCCAAGCAAAATCCTAGAACCGCCCCTGAATGAAGGGAATACGAGAGAATCGGTAGTATTACTGCAATTGAATTCCCCGCCGAATTATTTAAACGACAATAATAATAATAATAATAGTCACATGAGAGTGGGTTTACTTCCCCATAGAATAAGCTGTGCGGTAAATCTGTAATTTGAACATATTTCTAAATCCAGCGGTAAACCGCGCGGTAACCGCAGCGGAACCGCAGCGGTAACGCAGCGGAACCGCAGCGGTAACGCAGCGGAACCGCAGCGGTAACGCAGCGGTACCGTTGCGGGAAATTGTCGTCTATCTCTGTTCACAGTTAATTCAACAGTCTAGACAATAATTTTATTAACATTATTTCAATGGGCTGCGGTAAACCGCGCGGTGTACCGCACAACTACCTGTTGGGTCGTTCATGTCATGTCAGCGGTAATCAAAATCATTTACCGCACAGTCACCGCTCGAATACCGCAGGGTCGTTCACACTCAGCGGTATACCGCTGGGCCTGTGGTACACCGCGCGGTGTACCGTTCCGTTGGATGTGAACGGGCCTTTAAATTATTAAAGGAGGGGGGGGGGGGGGGGGGGGTACAGCATTTTCGGCCAAGTCAACTCTTCGATTTATCACTCTCAGCGTTTCAAAATTGTTTGGTTTTGGCTATAATTTGGATTATTTTTTTATTTTTCGCTATGTAATATTAGTTAATACTAGTTAACAATAAAAAAAACTTGGTTGCGCTTAAAACCCTAAGGCTTTTACAGTTTTGAATATAATCACATGAAAGTTTTTTAATATGATAGATCAAAGATGGGGCAACATAACTATGCAGTAGTACATAATGTGTACTATAACGGATGACAAAGCAATTTCTACATAGAAATGTTGAAAAGTTAAAAGTTGGAAAATTTTATATTTTAAATAATAATCCTGAACTTTTGGATTTGTTCAGTGTTGTAAAGTTTATGACCCTGATTTCGAAAATTTCATCACTTTCCAATGAAATTTAACCATTTTTTTTTAAATATTATGTCAAAATTTGGCCGCAGTGGCTTTTTGGGCTTCTGAAAATCTTCGGTTAAAAACAGGCAAAAAGGCAATTATTTAAAATTTGCATTATTTAGAAAGGCTAATTTTCTTTAAAATATAGAATGGATACCGAATTATTTTGAAAATCGTTTTCTCCCACTTTTATGTTCCTCTTAGGGTACACAGCAACACAGAGAATCAGTGCAATATAGGAAAATCCAAAATAGTTCTAGATTATTTTTTTTAAAACGAATGTTAGTTTACAATATATTTTGAAGATAAAACTTATATTTTTTACAAACTGCTTTGTTTTTCTAAAAATATATAAAATAAAAAATAGTGAAATTCTTTACTAGCTTCTTGGACTATTGTAAATCTTTTGCGCTGAGGACCCGGCGTAAGGGTCTTTACATTTTAATCATTTTCTAAAAACAAAATTAGCAATCAAGCATTGCAGTTCTCTGACATCTTAACAATAATGTTCGGCGCAGATGAATTAGCCATATGTGGGGCGAGCCACGAAGTTGGCGGAGCCTTAGCGAATTGATACTGTTAGGGGGTGGGTCAATTTATGCAAATAGTTGTCGTCGTCGTCGTCGTCGTCGTCGTCGTCGTCGTCGTCGTCGTCGTCGTCGTCGTCGTCGTCGTCGTCGTCGTCGTCGTCGTCGTCGTCGTCGTCGTCGTCGTCGTCGTCGTCGTCGTCGTCGTCGTCGTCGTCGTCGTCGTCGTCGTCGTCGTCGTCGTCGTCGTCGTCGTCGTCGTCGTCGTCGTCGTCGTCGTCGTCGTCGTCGTCGTCGTCGTCGTCGTCGTCGTCGTCGTCGTCGTCGTCGTCGTCGTCGTCGTCGTCGTCGTCGTCGTCGTCGTCGTCGTCGTCGTCGTCGTCGTCGTCGTCGTCGTCGTCGTCGTCGTCGTCGTCGTCGTCGTCGTCGTCGTCGTCGTCGTCGTCGTCGTCGTCGTCGTCGTCGTCGTCGTCGTCGTCGTCGTCGTCGTCGTCGTCGTCGTCGTCGTCGTCGTCGTCGTCGTCGTCGTCGTCGTCGTCGTCGTCGTCGTCGTCGTCGTCGTCGTCGTCGTCGTCGTCGTCGTCGTCGTCGTCGTCGTCGTCGTCGTCGTCGTCGTCGTCGTCGTCGTCGTCGTCGTCGTCGTCGTCGTCGTCGTCGTCGTCGTCGTCGTCGTCGTCGTCGTCGTCGTCGTCGTCGTCGTCGTCGTCGTCGTCGTCGTCGTCGTCGTCGTCGTCGTCGTCGTCGTCGTCGTCGTCGTCGTCGTCGTCGTCGTCGTCGTCGTCGTCGTCGTCGTCGTCGTCGTCGTCGTCGTCGTCGTCGTCGTCGTCGTCGTCGTCGTCGTCGTCGTCGTCGTCGTCGTCGTCGTCGTCGTCGTCGTCGTCGTCGTCGTCGTCGTCGTCGTCGTCGTCGTCGTCGTCGTCGTCGTCGTCGTCGTCGTCGTCGTCGTCGTCGTCGTCGTCGTCGTCGTCGTCGTCGTCGTCGTCGTCGTCGTCGTCGTCGTCGTCGTCGTCGTCGTCGTCGTCGTCGTCGTCGTCGTCGTCGTCGTCGTCGTCGTCGTCGTCGTCGTCGTCGTCGTCGTCGTCGTCGTCGTCGTCGTCGTCGTCGTCGTCGTCGTCGTCGTCGTTGTCGTTGTCGTCGTTGTCGTCGTCGTCGTCGTCGTCGTCGTTACGATTTTGACATGCTAATAACTTTGTCGGATTTAAAGCTGCCAAGTTGAAAATTTGTAGGTATCAATATGAGCAAAAGTTGAGATTTTTGAGAGACTTTCAGACACCATCAGTGCAATGGTCTCCCGCTAGAGGGCCACATGTCTAAACATTAAATGCCCTCCCATTTCTTTGCTTTTAATCCGTTTAAGCTGAAACTTGGCAGATATGTATTAGACCATTAGCTGTGACTTTCAAAGGAGGCGAATCCATCTGCAGTTCTCCAGTCTGCCGCTAGAGGGCCAAAGGTCTGAAAGTGAAATCGTTGTCGTCGTTACGATTTTGACATGCTAATAACTTTGTCGGATTTAAAGCTGCCAAGTTGAAAATTTGTAGGTATCAATATGAGCAAAAGTTGAGATTTTTGAGAGACTTTCAGACACCATCAGTGCAATGGTCTCCCGCTAGAGGGCCACATGTCTAAACATTAAATGCCCTCCCATTTCTTTGCTTTTAATCCGTTTAAGCTGAAACTTGGCAGATATGTATTAGACCATTAGCTGTGACTTTCAAAGGAGGCGAATCCATCTGCAGTTCTCCAGTCTGCCGCTAGAGGGCCAAAGGTCTGAAAGTGAAATCGTTGTCGTCGTTACGATTTTGACATGCTAATAACTTTGTCGGATTTAAAGCTGCCAAGTTGAAAATTTCTAGGTATCAATATGAGCTAAAGTTGAGATTTTTGAGAGACTTTCAGACACCATCAGTGCAATGGTCTCCCGCTAGAGGGCCACATGTCTAAACATTAAATGCCCTCCCATTTCTTTGCTTTTAATCCGTTTAAGCTGAAACTTGGCAGATATGTATTAGACCATTAGCTGTGACTTTCAAAGGAGGCGAATCCATCTGCAGTTCTCCAGTCTGCCGCTAGAGGGCCAAATGTCTGAAAGTGAAATCGTTGTCGTCGTTATGATATTGACATGCTTATAACTTTGTCGAATTTAAAGCTGCCAAGTTGAAAATTTGTTTTGTTGAAAATCAGTTCAACAGTCACCCGCTATAGGACTACTTTATGCCTGAAAGTGAATAGATTCTCCCGTCTCATTGATTTTAATCAGTTTAAGCTGAATCTTGCCATATATTCTGGACCACATGCTGCGTCTTTGTGGGGGGGGGGGGGGGGGAGATTTAATCGGTCTGCCGCTATACGACGAAATTTCTGAAAGTGAGATCCGTCTCTCATTTCGTTATCCGTTATTCAAGATGAAACTTGGCCGATGTACGTATGTACTATTCATCCATAGGCTGTGTCTTTGTGGGGCTGGAGACCCTAATCCATCTTCAGTTCTCACTATACCGCTAGAGTCAGAAATGTCTGAATAGAAATGAAAGAGGTAAAAAGTGATTAGGCGAAATCTGCTTAAAATTTGCTAATACAGTAATACTTTCGAATTAGTACTTAAATTAAATTTAAGTCACGTGCTGCGCGAAGGCCCCACTTCGTGTTTGTTTATATGCAGTAACTTGTCATCAATACTATACACACGAGAGACATTGCGTACATAACTAGGGCAGCCCCCTTAATTAAATTTGGTTGAAATTGAAGTAAATTATTACTCAAGTAGGCTAGCTTTCAAATTATCCAGATGTGCAACAACCACAACCAATCTCTACCTTTGTAAACTTTTGACAGAATACATGTGTATCAAGTTTAGTCTAATGTCTAAAGTCTAAGCTATAACAATACAATACAGAGCTATAGCGACCTATACCGAGCTATAACAATTCAATACAGAGCTATCACCGTCAGGGAAGGTCATATTGAACCTGGGAGGAGTCAGATAGGGTCATATTGAACTTGGGAAGTGTCAAGGAGGGTCATATGCGAACCCTGGCCGCCGAGATCTTATGTGTGTACAACCAGGGTTAGTGTATAAGAGTGAAGGAGGTAAGGTACAGTCCTTCATCAGCTGCACACGATTGTAGTATCTCAATGGATAATGGTCTCCGTTTGATGTCTCGCCCCCGCACCGAATGTTGTTTCATATGTAGATACAGTAGGCCCACCTCTAGGAAGGATTACCACTACTTGTACTTACGCGGTTTTCGGATTTGAATTCAGCATTTAATTCTTCAATAGAATAGAGGCACTCCTTCTTCTTTTGTGTAGGCTATTTGGGCTACGCATCAAACTTCGCCCGCAAGAAAGCTTCGCCCGCGCCCAATCTTCGCCCGGAGCAATCTTTGCCGTCAAATTTAGTAACTATCGCCCGCGGATACTTCACGTCGTCGTCTGCAGGCAATCTTCGCCCGCGAGTGACCTTCGCCCAATATGAACAATTATTGTTTTGGTTAGAAAAAGCCGCATCTGTAACCTGCTCCTTTCCCTCAATTGGTAACAACATCATTTATTGTTTTGGTTAGAAAAAGCCGTCTAACCTGCTCCTTTCCCTAAATTGATAACTAAAATGGTTACTAATTGGGCGAAGGTTGTATGCTGGCGAAGGTTTCCCCCGGGCGAAGGTTGAACGCGGGCTAAGATTGGACCCGGGTGAAGATTGAACCCTACCCTATTTGGATGACCCAGAAAGTTCCATTACAAACAATTTCAATATAATTTACTGTAGTATTCGAATAAGGCCAAATCATCCGTTAAGCCATAAAATCATCCAAAAGCCAAACATCCAGAAGGCCACTTATCACCTATAAAGCCACTATGGAAACATCTTTCTGATCATCCATTAAGCCATTTCATATCAACAAGTGGCTCTTTGGATGTGACGTAAATCTATCTATCTATGTTTGTATGTATCTATGCATATCGGGTGAACTCCTCCGAAGCTATAGCTCGTCCGTCAATGAAAGTTATATCAATCGAAGCAGCTCAACCCCAGGATATGGAAAAAAAGTTTTGAAAAAATTATTAAAGTGTCTTTTTTTTATTACGAAAAATAGCCCTATAACACAAAAATTGCCATAGACTGAATGATAGAAACACTGGTGCTCATGAGGGCCTAGTAAGCTACTACTATTGATTGAATGGATAGACCCAAACTGCAGGGAAGTATATTACTTACCAAGTTTATTACTCTCTCACTGCAGTAAGCAAACATCAACTGTTATTAGTTTGTGTATTACCCCGCCAGCTTAATAGCTCTTCCTAGTGAACCCTATGGGAATATCTATGAGGAATAAGGGTACTCACTGCTATGTTATGTGGGAGGCCAGCTGATTGAATTTTAAGCACTGGGCCGTTCAAATATTTTATAGGTTAATAATAATGCCATGTAGGGGCTGGTACTACTACTAGGATCGGCATGCTGCATTGCAGCTGCATTTTTAAGAATATTGTGCCGGCTTATCGACAAAATTGCACCGCCACAACTCCCTATCACCCATGACATTTGCTAGATCATCCGCATCTTCAAGGCCAGTGTCCTTTAAGATGCGTCTCAAGAAAGTAATGGGCTGTCCACCATGCTTATTCACTCCATGAGACTGCCAAAGTACAAGATTATGCACTGGCTGATCCTCACGGCGAAAGCGATGTCCTGCAAAGCGGAGGCGAGTTTGTTCTAGTGTCAAGCTTGGGGGAACCAATGAGACACCTCCAATGTTATATAGTGTCTGGTTGGTGATGTCTGCATTGAACTTGACACAATGAACCCGGCGTAGCATTCTTGTGAATGTGCCATCCAGAGATTTGGTGTCCTCAGCAGTTAGAGCCCAGCATGGACTTCCATAGAGGAGTACTGGAACTACTGCTGCTCTAAATAACCGGACCTTGAGTTTCCGATTAATTCTCGGTGACTTCCAAATCCTGGAAAGCCTATTCAAGGCTGCCCATGCCTTTCCCTTACGCATTCGAAGGTCCTCACCTGACTTCCGGATCCATGATCCCAGGTAACAGAAGTCATCCACATGCTCAAGCATACCATCTTTTGAGCTTATGCTCATCCGATCAGAGACTTGCTGAGGACTTTCAAAGTTAACTGTGAAAATTTTGGTCTTTCTGGAGTTAATAAAAAGACCAACACTAGAAGCAGCATGTTCTAATGGGCTGAGGAGCCGTTGGGCTCCCTCTAGTGATTCTGAGAGTACTCCTAAGTCATCAGCAAAGTCTAGATCAGTTAGGTACTTGGCAGGATTTCCTCGACTTCTGGAGCCAGTAGGTGGAGTTATCATCACCCCATCATCATTATGATGATCTAAGAACATGCGTGGAACATAGTCAACCACAATAATGAACAAGAATGGTGCAAGTGTGTCTCCTTGGAGGACGCCCCATAACACTTCAAATGGTTCTGTGTCACCGTCAACAGTAGACACAAATGTTGTCGAACCATCGTATACTGATCTGATTGCTGCAATAATTTCATCAGGAATCCCATATAATGAAAGTATGCTGAACATACGTGAGCGAGAGACTGAATCAAAGGCCTTGAAGAAGTCAACAAAGATAACAGCCAGATGCCTGTCTTTCTTTTTTGATAATTCTTCAATTATCCTTCTAAGTGCCAAAATGGGCTCCATGGTCCCACGACCTTTACGGAACCCATTCTGATTTCCACAGAGCAGTCTCTCAATGGGATCCCTGATGCGATTTAATAGAATCCTATTGTATAGCTTTGCAGCAATCGAGATCAATGAGATTCCCCGAAAAGAACCATAGAGTGTTAGATTGCCCTTCTTGGGAACTGGCACCAACTTATTTGTTTTCATTTCTTGTGGGACTCTTGTTGTTCGGTACATGTGTACTATGATGGGATAGATGAGCTTTAAACACTCAGGTATTTTAAAGACCTCAGGGGGAACACTATCTACTCCACCGGCACGATTGGTCTTAATGCTCTTTGCAGCAGCCTTCACTTCTGCAAAGGAGATATCGCCAATGGGAATATCTGGGAGTACAGACTCAGACACTTTTACCTCTATAAAGTTATCAGGCAATACCCTGTCATTATTGAGGAGCTTTTCAAAGTGGGCTTTCCAACCATTGAGGCGATCGGCTGGTGATTCAGCCTTAACCTTGGTGGTTGGCTGGCTTTTCCGCCCAGTAAGCAAATTGATCGATTTCCATGCCTGGGATGATTGCCTGTTGTCGTCAGCATCATTGATGGCATCAACCTGTTGGTTTATTAGCTCCTGTAGATTAACAGAGTACTGCCTGTTCAGGGACCTAGATGCAGCCTTAACTGCATTCTTGGCCGCTGTAGTCTGTTTGAGTCGGGACTCTTTCTGCGACTTATGAAGGTCATTTCGGCACTTCTGAATTTTGTTGTCAGTCCAGGGTGCCCTTTTCCTGTTTCGAGGGTATACAGGAACTGTTTCTGCAGCTGCTAACTTAACTGCTTCTGTAAAGGCAGTATAGCCCTCACAGTGATCTGCCGCCTCAGAGGCAAGAGCCTCATACCTGTTGCTCAGCTTTAGTGTGAAGCTGGATCTCACACTTGGCTGTTGCAACAGAGAGGACCAGTCATGCCGCGGCAAGGCAGATTTCGTTGTTCTGCTAGCACGCAGACTAAGTCTTACCTTGGCCACAATAAGGCGGTGATCACTGGAGAAGGGTCGAAGTGTAAATGCATTACAGTCTTGTATAGAGCTCCTGTATTTCCTACGAAACAGAATATGGTCAGTAGTAGGGGTTTGCTCCTCTCAGTGACAGTTGGACCTCACTGACACCCATTGGGTGTCATATGACACCCTATTATCACCCATAGGGTGTCATTGGCGCCAGACTGTCTAGGTGACACCTCCCAATTAGGCTAATTAGACCCTAATTGATAGGTGGCATCAATTAATTAGTACAATTAAACCCTAATAGGTGTCTTACGACTCCTAATTAGGGTTTAATTGATTATCCTAATTAATCAGACTGATTAGCGCCCTGATACACAATGGGTGTCAGTGAGGTCCAACTGTCACCGAGAGGACCAAAGGGTGTCATAAGTGACACCGCGGCTCTTTTATTTATTAATAGCTATTTATTTATATTTAATTTTAATTAATTATTTGTATTTTATTTTACTTTATTTTAAATTAATTAATTGTATTACTGTACTTTTACTTTATACATTGATTTCTATTTTTAGATTAATTAGTTTTTATATTAACGGTAGACCGCGTAATAATTTTATTTTACTTTATTTATTTGTACTTAATTTTAGATTTATCAATAATTAGTTTTATATATTGGTTTCTAAATGACCTCATTGACTTTCATCTCGTTATACTTAGCCATAGGGTATACGGCTCCCTTACTGGTAACTAATTACTCTTATCTATATCCAGACAGCTTTATCGTTGACCTTTGACCCCCAATTAGCTTTAACCAAGCAACAGCTTATTAATAATAGTTTTATCCAAGCGCCCCGCCCCCCTCTCGTGACACCTCTGATTACTAATTACTGTTACCTATATCCAGCCATCAGCAGTTCCACAGTCTGCCGCTAGAGGGCGTATGATCTGAAAATTAACATCTTCTCTAACTTTGTTATTTTCATTCCGAATAGGTTTAAATTCGGTAGGCATCTACTACGGCATAGGTCATATGAGTTGTTGCGGAGTCGTAGGTCGAATATTGCGGAGTCATAGAGTAGTCTGAAGTTCCCCTGTCTGCCGCTAGAGGGCGTATTATTTGAAAATTAACATTTTCTCTAGCTTTGTTATTTACAATCCGCAAAACTATGAAGTTATATTGCTTAAGAGTTCTAAGGGGCGAGCCATGAGGCAAGATGTTTGAGGCTTATTTAGATATATTATTACTTAATTTTGACCCCCCAATCGGCATCTACTACGGCATAGGCCATATCTTTTGCGGAGTCATAGAGAAGTCTGAAGTTCCCCTGTCTGCCGCTAGAGGGCGTATTATTTGAAAATTAACATCTTCTCTAGCTTTGTTATTTACAATCCGCAAAACTACGAAGTTATATTGCTTAAGAGTTCTAAGGGTCGAGCCATGAGGCAAGATGTTTGAGACTTATTTAGATATATTATTACTTAATTTTGACCCCTCAATCGGTATCTATTACAATATGGGCTATATTTTTTGCAGAGTCACAGAGTAGTCTGAAGTTCCCCAGCCTGCCGCTAGAGGGCGAAATGTCTCAAAGTGAAAACCATATGGTAGCCATGAATGGGTTACTAGGCAATAATACTGCATTTTGCAACGTTAGGCCTATTGCTGACCGAACGAAAACTGCCCTGGTTCATGCAGGGATCGAACCCATGACATACGGGAGATGTGAATTCAATGCAACCACTACACCAAGGTGGAACAGTAACCGTCGAATTTGTTCGTTGACGTTCGAAATTGTAAGACTCTCATTTAAGACCTGACACAGACTATGCCTCACTGAGGCATAGACTATGACTCACTGAGGCATAGACTATGCCTCACTGAGGCACTGAGGCATAGACTATGCCTCACTGAGGCATAGACTATGCCTCACTGAGGCATAGACTATGCCTCACTGAGGCATCGACTATGACTCACTGAGGCATTGACTATGCCTCACTGAGGCATAGACTATGCCTCACTGAGGCATAGACTATGCCTCACTGAGGCACTGAGGCATAGACTATGACTCACTGAGGCATAGACTATGCCTCACTGAGGCACTGAGGCATAGACTATGCCTCACTGAGGCACTGAGGCATAGACTATGACTCACTGAGGCATAGACTATGCCTCACTGAGGCACTGAGGCATAGACTATGCCTCACTGAGGCATAGACTAGGCCTCACTGAGGCATAGACTATGCCTCACTGAGGCACTGAGGCATAGACTATGACTCACTGAGGCATAGACTATGCCTCACTGAGGCATATACTATGCCTCACTGAGGCATAAACTATGCCTCACTGGGGCACTGAGGCATAGACTTTGACTCACTGAGGCATAGACTATGCCTCACTGAGGCATAGACTATACCTCACTGAGGCACTGAGGCATAGACTATGACTCACTGAGGCATAGACTATGCCTCACTGAGGCAATGAGGCATAAACTATGCCTCACTGAGGCACTGAGGCATAGACTATGACTCATAAGGGTCTAAGGCCTTCAAGCTGATCATTTGATTAGTTTTCTAATTAGAAGGTCGTGAGTTCGAACCCTAGAAGAGCATTATTCTTTTTCCTAGCTCTAGGCTGACTCTAGTGTACACTAGCTTTGACTCTCCCAGCTATAGTGATAGTATGCAACCTTGGGAGTT
>JAUCBJ010005687.1:0-14931 GCA_032718475.1 Nemertoderma westbladi | reverse complement strand
ATGTTAATTAAGCTGAATCTATTAAAATAATATTACAATGAAAATATCATTAAATAACTTTAAAAGTACTGCAAATTGATTATTTGGTTTTTGATTTGTTTAAATTGTTATGAATCAATTTAGGAAACTTTGCAATTCCAGAATGTTTAAATTTGTTATATTTGCTTCAATCACCATTTCGACGATGTTCCTATATGTGACGTCATCGACGACGGCCAATAGGAATTTATATACCATTGTTATAGATGCTGGCAGTACGGGTACCCGTGCACATTGTTACCACTTCGAGATAATTCCTCTAGGTGGCGTTAACTTATTAAACGAGACAGTTGTTGAGGTACAAACTGGTGTCAGCCAATACGATACGGCAAGAGAGGCTGCCCAGAGCGTTGTATCCATAGTAACCGAGATTCTAGAATGTGTTCCGGTAGAGGACTTACCGTACACCTCGATAACGCTTGGGGCGACAGCAGGGTTAAGAAATTTACCCGTCAGTCAATCCCAGGAGATTATTTCTGAAATAAACGCTGCTATTTCAAACCAAAATTTTGGCATTAAATTCCGCGGTAGTATTCTAAACTCAACGGTAGAGGGCGTTTACGGTTGGGTTGCTGTGAACTGGGCGTTAGGTTACCTACACAACGAGGGGTTGTCTAAGTCTTATGTTCCTGTGTTAGATTTAGGGGGTGGCTCCACTCAAGTTAGCTACGATAATGGAGATGGTTGTGAGGAATGTTTGCAGATCAACTTATTTAATATTAATTTAAATATATTTTCTCGAAGTTATAACCGTCTTGGTTTAGCTGAAGGAATGTTGAATATGTTGCTTAGCAACTTTGTAAACAATGAAACCATATCAACTTCATCCCCAACATCTTTTAATTTAAGTTCACCTTGACTTAGCCAATCACAAACACTCACTCTTGATTGGTCAGAAGCAACTTACACTATAGCGGGAAACTCATTAGCCAATCAGGTCTTTTCTAATTGTAATTCAAATATTAGCGAATACTTTAAATCCTTCCGATGCTCCTATTGGTTGACCGCTTCGGACTGTGATTGGCTGTCCGTATCCAATTCTGATTGGATTAAAGTTCCACCTGATAACGTCTTTGCTATTCAAGGTTTCGCTTACGTGGCTCGCGCAGCAAAATTAATGGACGAAAGTGAATCGAATATCCGCCTTCAAATTTCTGACTTATTGATTTCCGATTGCGAAGCGATATCGCTGACGTCATCAGAGAGTGACGTCACCACTCGAAACACACTATGTTTTGATACCATCTACACGTACTATTTACTAACTATTGTATACGGCCTGCCCCCACAGACATTTATAAACCTTTCCTTAGACATTAATGGTGTCGACACAACTTGGGCACTAGGCCTTGCTCTCAATATTATTAGTAAATCGGTTTTTTAAAAATCAGCTTAAATTTATTTAACTATCATCAAAACATCATGAAATCTATAAATAATTATGAAATGCCGTGGTCCAAGTGTTCCTCGAGGGGATTGGAACTCTTCTCCGCTCTGCCACTCAGGAGCCACACCGGTTCCTCCTACAACGTCTCCTCATTGGTAACATGTCCTCCATCCTCAGAAGTCAACCATGGACCCCGCCCTGTCGGACGGCCTCCATCCTCAGAACCATGGACTGGACCCGCCCTGTCGGATGGCCTCCATTCCTGAAACCATGTACACCACCCTGTCGGACAGCCTCTATCCTCGGAACCATGGACGCCGCCCTGTCGGACGGCCTCTATCCCCGGAACCATGGACCCCACCCCGTCGGATGGCCTCCATCTCCGGAATCATGGACCCGCCCTGTCGGATGGCCTCCATCCCCAGAACTGGCCTCCATCCCGGGAACCATGGACCCCGCCCTGGCGGACAGCCTCCATCCCCGAACCTTGGATGCCGCCCTGTCGGATGGCCTCCAGCCCCGGAACCATGGACCCCACCCCGCCGGATGGCCTCCATCCCCAGAACCGGCCTCTATCCCCGGAACCATGGACCCCGCCCTGTCGGACGGCCTCCATCCCCGAACCATGGACCCCGCCCTGTCGGATGGCCTCCATCCCTGGAACCATGGACCCCACCCTGTCAGATGGCCTCCATCCCCGGAACCGGACTCCATCCCCGGTACCATGGACCCCACCCTGTAGGACGGCCTCCATCCCCGGAACCATGGACCCCGCCCTGTCGGATGGCCTCCATCCCCGGAATCATGGACCCGCCCTGTCGGATGGCCTCCATCCCCAGAACTGGCCTCCATCCCGGGAACCATGGACCCCGCCCTGGCGGACAGCCTCCATCCCCGAACCTTGGATGCCGCCCTGTCGGATGGCCTCCAGCCCCGGAACCATGGACCCCACCCCGCCGGATGGCCTCCATCCCCAGAACCGGCCTCTATCCCCGGAACCATGGACCCCGCCTTGTCGGACAGCCTCTATCCTCGGAACCAAGGACGCCGCCCTGTCGGACGACCTCCATCCCCGGAACCATGGACCCCGCCCTGTCAGATGGCCTCCATCCCCGGAACCGGACTCCATCCCCGGAACCATGGACCCCGCCCTGTCGTACGGCCTCCATCCCTGGACCCATGGAACCCGCCCAGTCAGACGGCCTCCATGCCCGGAACCATGGACCCCGCCCTCTCGTACGGCCTCCATCCCCGGACCCATGGACCCCGCCCAGTCGGACGGCCTCCATCCCCGGAACCATGGAACCCGCCCTGTCAGACGGTCTCCATCCCCGGACCCATGGACCCCGCCCTGTTGGACGGCCTCCATCCTCGGAACCATGGACCCCATCCTGTCGGATGGCCTCCATCCCTAGAACCATGGACCCAGCCCAGTCGGACGGCCTCCATCCCTGGAACCATGGACCCCGCCCGCCCTGTCGGACGGCCTCCATCCCTAGAACCATGGACCCCGCCCTGTCGGACGGCCTCCCTCCCTGGAACCATGGACCCCGGAAATGGATTTTATTTTCAAACATTTTAGACCATCTCCGAACCAGAGTGTTTTTATCGTAAATTTTAAATCATTTCGCGAACTTTATTTATTTCGCCTTGTACTACCTTTTATACTCTATTTTATTTAGTCCATCTTGAAATTTTTTATGTTAGGCTTCCCCCTTTGTATATAATAATTATCTATAGTTTTTGGTTAAAGGCTAGAACTATCTCAATTCAATAAATTCAACAACATAAATTCTTATATTGACAATGGATATTATTTGTGCCCGAAATATATTTATATTTATGTAATAATATCGGTACAAAATAATAATAATTTAATAAATTCAACTTTATTTACCTCTGTGATAACGATTTATGCAGTAATATTGTGCGTACATGGTACCGGTCGTTGTTTGTTTGTTTTAGTTTAGTAACAACGCACGCATGTGTTCCGAGACATGGTCGGTCAAGATGTCTACCATCGAAACAGGAGGCCACTGAGCGATATGGGTAATGGGATCGTTAGGTTTAGGCGTTATGAGACCATAGGGCTCCCGTGGGTTTTGGGCGGTAAAAATGGATAGGATAACTCAGTTCTGTATAAATCATTCTGAAAGTGATATTGTTCCTAAAGAACCACAGATCCAACCAACCTCCACAAACACAGCTGCACTAGCTGATAAATACGCCAATGCAATAGTCTGATGTTGCAAAACCCAAACAAACATGTTCTGCATTGTACCGTTGTAACACCTAAGACCCAATCGGTAACTGAATAAAAGGAACAACATTTTTTTTAATCCACTCCACTAATCCACTCCAATCGGTAACTGAATAAAAGGAACAACATTATTTTTATCCACTCCACTAATCCACTCCAATCGGTAACTGAATAAAAGGAACAACATTTTTTTTAAATTACCGGTACACATTAATGGTACTGCATTGAGCATTAGGTAGGCCTAGCAATAAAATTATCGGGAAATACGGGGTAACCAACCCGCCTCGGGTATTGCCAGCTAGTATAGAATATAGTGAAAGTGGGATTGTGAAACAGCTGATAGAGTAACAACAATGCTGGTTCCCTATTGGCTAACATTATTGTGCTAATAGGCGGGTTGAATAGGTTACTGCACTCCTAGTGGGCAGTGACTGGGTAATAGATTGCACCAACAACATGTGGGGCGAGCCACGAAGTTGGCGGAGCCTTAGCGAATTGACACTGTTAGGGGGTGGGTCAATTTATGCAAATAGTTGTCGTCGTCGTCGTCGTCGTCGTCGTCGTTGTCGTCGTCGTCGTCGTTGTCGTCGTCGTCGTTGTCGTCGTCGTCGTTACGATTTTGACATGCTAATAACTTTGTCGGATTTAAAGCTGCCAAGTTGAAAATTTGTAGGTATCAATATGAGCACAAGTTGAGATTTTTGAGAGACTTTCAGACACCATCAGTGCAATGGTCTCCCGCTAGAGGGCCACATGTCTAAACATTAAATGCCCTCCCATTTCTTTGCTTTTAATCCGTTTAAGCTGAAACTTGGCAGATATGTATTAGACCATTAGCTGTGACTTTCAAAGGATGCGAATCCATCTGCAGTTCTCCAGTCTGCCGCTAGAGGGCCAAAGGTCTGAAAGTGAAATCGTTGTCGTCGTTACGATTTTGACATGCTAATAACTTTGTCGGATTTAAAGCTGCCAAGTTGAAAATTTGTAGGTATCAATATGAGCTAAAGTTGAGATTTTTGAGAGACTTTCAGACACCATCAGTGCAATGGTCTCCCGCTAGAGGGCCACATGTCTAAACATTAAATGCCCTCACATTTCTTTGCTTTTAATCCGTTTAAGCTGAAACTTGGCAGATATGTATTAGACCATTAGCTGTGACTTTCAAAGGAGGCGAATCCATCTACAGTTCTCCAGTCTGCCGCTAGAGGGCCAAAGGTCTGAAAGTGAAATCGTTGTCGTCGTTACGATTTTGACATGCTAATAACTTTGTCGGATTTAAAGCTGCCAAGTTGAAAATTTGTAGGTATCAATATGAGCTAAAGTTGAGATTTTTGAGAGACTTTCAGACACCATCAGTGCAATGGTCTCCCGCTAGAGGGCCACATGTCTAAACATTAAATGCCCTCCCATTTCTTTGCTTTTAATCCGTTTAAGCTGAAACTTGGCAGATATGTATTAGACCATTAGCTGTGACTTTCAAAGGAGGCGAATCCATCTGCAGTTCTCCAGTCTGCCGCTAGTGGGCCAAATGTCTGAAAGTGAAATCGTTGTCGTCGTTATGATATTGACATGCTTATAACTTTGTCGAATTTAAAGCTGCCAAGTTGAAAATTTGTTTTGTTGAAAATCAGTTCAACAGTCACCCGCTATAGGACTACTTTATGCCTGAAAGTGAATAGATTCTCCCGTCTCATTGATTTTAATCAGTTTAAGCTGAATCTTGCCATATATTCTGGACCACATGCTGCGTCTTTGTGGGGGGGGGGGGGGGGGGGGAGATTTAATCGGTCTGCCGCTTTACGACGAAATTTCTGAAAGTGAGATCCGTCTCTCATTTCGTTATCCGTTATTCAAGATGAAACTTGGCCGATGTACGTATGTACTATTCATCCATAGGCTGTGTCTTTGTGGGGCTGGAGACCCTAATCCATCTTCAGTTCTCACTATACCGCTAGAGTCAGAAATGTCTGAATAGAAATGAAAGAGGTAAAAAGTGATTAGGCGAAATCTGCTTAAAATTTGCTAATACAGTAATACTTTCGAATTAGTACTTAAATTAAATTTAAGTCACGTGCTGCGCGAAGGCCCCACTTCGTGTTATAATATATGTCCTATAATCGTTGCAACCATTTGATAGAACTAATTAATAATGCTGACTTAAACTTGATGAAGAGTTGAATTTAGCTAAACCAGAATAGCTGGAGGTTTTGGAAATAAGTAGCAAAAGCGCCTCCTATAAGGATTATTGATAGTAACAATGTGTTGGCAAGCTGTGTTTTTCGAGGTGTGACCTATAGATCCATTTCTATAAGGATTATAATGTTGTTATTTACTAACTAAGGAGGCCTTGCTTTGAGTATTTATACAACAACAACACATTATTAATCTCACATTTCTTCATTAATTTTACAGCCACAAAATATTCTACTAACCTCCCCTGTTCCCATGGGAGATGTTCGATTATGCGACTTCGGATTGGCTCGCTGTCTGGACCAATCAACGGCGTTTAGGGAGATCGCAGGTACAGCTGATTACGTGTCGCCGGAAGTTCTCAACTACGAACCAATCTCCATGGCAACGGATATGTGGTTAGTTGGGTATAATGAAACTACAATAACTACAATAATAAACTAAAAACAAAAAAATATCACAGGTTTAGTTTAGGCATCTACACACCATAAATAATATACTTTGTATTCTGACTAACATCATTCCAGTATTAATTAGTAGTAATTAATTAATTATTAATTGCACTTTGTAAGGTATGTATTTTTTGGTAATTTTGGTAGATACCGAGAATTGCCAAAACCCATCAGCACCCTGTCGGTACTGCGGTTGAGATATTCCGGCCACTGCTTTCTTAGAATTGATCAGTCTATGTATGATCTTTGATCTTGTTCCAGTGGACAGTGTACCGGTACATGGTGGAAATGAAAATCAAAATAGACAGTTATAAAGTAAATCATGTCCTTCTATTGTTTAGGAGTGTTGGAGTTCTCGCCTATACACTTCTGACTGGCTGCTCTCCATTCACTGGCTCCAACAAACAGGAAACCTACACGAACATCTGTCAGTGCAGTCTGGAGTTCCCTCAGCCGGAGTTCGAATCGGTTTCACCCCAGGCGATGGAGTTTATTGCCGGTCTACTTAAACTCATTCCTAGGTGAGTTGGGTGCGAGACACGTTGATGCGAGGCATTAACTTAATCGACTCGCTTCTCGACTTATCACAGTCTCTTATTTGTCCGCCCGTCTAACTAGTTTTTATAAACCGTCCGTCAAACTCTTTACAAAAAGTTTTCGCGAAATATTTTTAAGAAATAATCTTCAATTTTTTTCCCCAACCCAAAGGTAGGGAAAATTTCTCAAGGGAAAGTGGACACAAACAAGGGGAATTAAGTTTATTGCTTTGGTTAGAAACAACACTGTCACTGAACTGCGCTCCTTTCCCAAAATACATCGGTACATAAGTTTCATTATGTCATAAATTAAGTAAAACTAAAAAAGTATGGATTACGCTCAAAGTCTGACGGTTTATTTTTAGTGCAGATATATTTTACTCCCAAGAGGAAATTCCTACTCATTTAGCTACCATTTAAGGATGCAAGGCAGAAGAGATGCGCCCTGGCTGGTCCCTTTAAAGCATTCGCGCCGAAAGGAAGACCACCCTGACCTGCACCATACGGGAATCGAATCAATAACCTCTGGGGAGGTGTTGTTTCACGGCAACGGATTTAACAATTTCGGCTAAATATATTCTGAAATGTTATTTTATTTTCCAGTAAACGGCTTACTGTTACCAACTGTCTGTCTCACGTCTTCCTAACTACCGACACCTCGATAATCCGACCCAATCACAGACGTCCGTTGCCAATGGATACCGACACGACAAAAGGTCCGACACTGAAACGACTCAAAAGCGAAGAAATTAATGGAGAACTCTCCAGTAACAATGACGTCATATCCGTTGCGACTGCTCTACTGAAATTGTAGTATTTATTACTTAAGACATTTATTGACACGATTTATAAATTCATATAGTTGCTGTAAATATATCGACATACATTGATTTCTACTTTATTTGCATTAATTTATTTTACTGTCAATAATAATATGGTTCGCCTCCAGCCACCCATATAAGTTACTTTCAAATCACGATTAGAATAATATCTCATATGTTTTAGTAATTTATATTTGTTAAACATCTTATTAAAATTAAAATAAGAAAATATATTTAACTTCGAAAAATTTTTTCATCTTACGCAGTCCATCAAATTTGAATAGAAAATTTTGAATTATTGATATACATTTTATATTTGAGTTTTCCAAATACTTAATGGTAACAATATGGACATTGTAAAATAACCATAAATGGAGATCGCCAAGATGCAAATTGTTCAAGCATAAAATATAAAACCGTATTCTTGTACAAAGTTATGTCAAACCACCGCAAACAAAGGGCAACATTGATCACTTAAAACCTTGTAGGACAATGAGAAAGCTTACAAAGTATAGATCCAGACAGACCTACAGTTCGCATGGCGGCCGTTATTGAGATGTATTAACATTAAATGTCCTTCCTTTACGTTGTTGCTGTTAATCATTTCATGCTGAAACTTCGGCAGATTTGCACTAGCCCATCAGCTGTGTCTTTCAAAAGAGGCTAATCATCCTGCAGTTCTCCAGTCTGCCGCTAGAAGGCGAAATGTCTAAAGGTCTAAATCTTCACCACATGTTGCGTCTTTGTGAAGAAGTTGATAGGTCCGCAAGTCTCCAGTCGGCCCATAGAACATTCAATTACTGAAAGGGGAAATCTTCCAACTATTCCTTGATTTTAATCCGTTTAAGGCCCCGGTAGCGCTACTTCAATAATTTTTTGCAAAAAATTCTTTTAATTTCATCTAGAGCAGATTTTTATCAAGATTCCAAATTTGAAAACCGTTTAGCAAGATCTGTCCTACTTCTCGAGATAATGCTGTCTGTCCGTTTTACTGTCGGTTTGTCCGGCAGTATGTCTGTCCGTCAATAAAAACATACGATCTTTCTAAAAAATTCCCTGTATGGGTTTTCGTAGTCGGTGACTTCATTTCTGATGTCATTAATCAAATTTGGCCTCGTCGGTTATGTCTGTATGACAGCCAAACAGACAATTTGGAAATCATCAAATGTTAAAATTGACACTGGAAATGAATTCTGCTACCAGGAAAACCCATATAGCTAAACTTTTAGCTCAATGCTGTGCCTTTTTCTAATATTTGACAGACAGATAAGTCGGATGGTCAGAGAGACCGATAGACAGACATACAGACAAACTAGATTTCATTAAAATTGAAAACTGACCTCAGAAATGAAATCAGCGACCAGGAAAACCCCCGCAGCAAAATTCTTAGCATGGTTTTATGCTTTCTTGTTGATAGATATATATTGACAGACTTTCTCACGTATTAACAGAACATTTTTGCGCGGGAAGGTTGAAATTTTAAAGGCAATTATCTCGGAATGGTATTTTTTGGCCTAAAAAAAGCTTCAGACAATTCAATTTTCAAAAACATTTCTCAGAGCTCTCTTCAGATATCTCGATCTCGAATTCTGATTGTTTTATTCCAATATGGAAATAAATGGCCAAAATTGAATAAAATATTGATGATTTTTAATTTGCCAAAATTAAACAATAAACAAAACATAAAACAGCACCAAAATGACAATTGTTAATTAATTTTATAAATTTTGCTTCGAGATATCGAAAGAGCAAACATTTTTGATGCGATTTGAAAAATTAGAAATAAAAATACTCAAGATTGAATCTGCTGAAGGTTTTTGGATTTTTGTCCAAAATTTGTCAATATTTTTTAAAATTTTTGAAAAATTCTAATTTTTAATTTTTATTCATAATTACAAATCTTCCATTGACCTTCATACAAAGTTATGGTCGTTTCTGACAATGAGAAGTTGCTCTAACAAGGCAATATAAAATATAAAAATTATGTCCATGTAGCGCACCGGGGCCTTAATAAGCTGAAACTGGTATATATGTTCTAGAAAATTAGCTGCGTCTTGGTGAGACTCCATCTTTACTTCTAAGGTTTACCGCTAGTACGGCGAATTAGTTAGGAGATTTATTAATGCGTTCAAGGGCAAACAGAGAAGGATCCTTTGTTTTTTCTACCAGTTTAACTACTAATATATTTCTAATACCTGTTCAATAGTAGCAGGCAATAAGCTAGCTGAACTGGTTAATTGTGCTTCCGCATTTTTTCCACTCCTTAACATAATCTTGTTACAATATTATAATTAAACAAAGATTGGCTTTCTCCAACCGTAAAAAACAAGATGACACGCAAAATTAGAGACAAGTAGCCCTCTGACGGTAACGTAAACTAGTAAACAGATTGCCATCACTGTGCGAGATTCCTCCTTCCACCTTCGGAACCTGTCCAAAATCAGAAAATGTTTACAGAAGGACAGTCTAGAGACTCTTATACATGCCTTGGTAACAAGCAAGCTAGACTGCAACAATTCGCTATATTATGGTGTGCCGAATAATCTCATTAAGAAGCTACAATATGTAGAAAACCTGTCTTCTACGGGTGTCCGAAAGCGGGAACATATTACACCTGTCCTTAAAAGCCTACATTGGCTTCCTGTTCGTCGCCGTATTGATTTCAAAATAGCGTTGTTGACTTACAAATGTTTGAACGGCCTGGCACCTCAATATCTCAGGGACCTATTGACACCATATGTTCCGCATCGCGAGTTACGCTCCAGTGATAAGATGTTGCTCGTCGTACCAAGATTTCGTCTCTCAAATTATGGAAAACGCGCTTTTTCCGTTGCTGCACCACAGGTTTGGAACTCTCTGCCGATGAATGTCCGTTGCTGCACCTGGAGTTGACTCATTCAAATCTCGCCTGAAAATTTTCCTATTCAAGGAAGAATATGAATAACTATAAATGCACTTTTTACGTTTTTTAACGTGTGTCAATTTTTGTTGTGCCAATTATGATGTTTTTAAAATATGCCGTTCTTTAGACAATTTTAAATCACATTATTTTATTTCTCGCTATACGATTTTGCATTTCCTTTTAACCTGTTTCAATTTATCTAATTTTACACACATTTTAATATGCCGGTTAGCAGATTTTAATATATTTTAAACTGATTTACCAAAATTTTAACTGATTGTAGGGGAGAGTTGGAGTTTTTCTATTATGTAATAACTGATCGCAAATATCGCCGAGTCTATACTATATTACCGACCAACAATATATCATAAAAAATCTTCGTAATAAGTTACTTATTGGTGCCACCGTTTAGTTTGTAGGTTTGTTTTTAGTATCATTTATGTATACCTTCTCTATGTATACTCTTCTTCATTAATGTATTCGTGTATACCTTAACCCTATGTTCGCGCTTTCAGACCTTTGGCAGTTTAACCCACCAAATTAAGATGTCTTCTAGATATTAAATCGGTTTTTAGTCTATGACAAGTATTTGATTCACTACACTAGTCGAAACCAATCTGTGCGCGATCATTCACCCGCTGGATATTCCCGGGAGATTGGGTTCGACGGTTTAATTTTATTGCTATGTAAGCCTAATGTATTATTCGACTGACAGTATTATATAATCTCTGACAATATTATTCACCTTCGGGAATATTAACAGTTCCTTTAGGACGTGGCGCTTTATCTATATAAACAGAGTTATGACTTAAACTACTCACAACGATATGGCTTAATTATAATTCACATATATGGCGCATTCTTTAGGAATTGCTTCTTTAACAGACTCACTCATACACAATGCTGCACAATACTGCACACTAATCTGCCAATCTTCACTGATTTTAGTCACATATAAAAGGAACACAGACTGACTCATGTAGGGTCTATCAAATAACATTAGATTCACTTCAAACCACTTTAACATAAGTCACAATCGTTTATCTGTAACCCTTCTCTCTTACCTTCGGTATATCAAGAATATTGGGTTTCGGGGTTATTTATCGTTATTCCAAATATAATAATTCATCAACCATATTATGAAGAACTGACAGTAAATAGCAGTATAAAACAACAATGAAAACACTGATTGTTATGAGTTTGCAATGTTTCAGCAGTCAGTATGTATGATCAGTTAGCAGCGATTAAAAGCCAGGTTAAAGGATATATGTCCTTATAATTAAACCTACTAGTGTAAGACTAAAAACTGAAAACACGGATGTGCCAAAAGCCGGTTCTTAGGCTCTGGGCAAAAACATAACACTGAACTACTGAGTTTCTGTATATACCTCCAACACAGAGACAACAAACGCTCTGATTGGTCAACCTGAACAACGAGAGAACAGAGAAACAAAGAAACGTCGACGTGGCAATATCAGCTGCTAGCCGTCGTCATGGTAGCGACACTGTTTTCAAGAGTATCGAGCTTTTACGTCATGGAATTACGGATTATGTCCTCTAAAGTACAAATACAGAAGAAATAGCTTTTATGTCCGCTAAAACACCAGTACAGCAAGGACACGGCCTTTTTATGCCTGGTAAACCAACTACAGAGTACTTTACGGGAAAAATAAGGAAAAATAACCGGACAATTCAGCAAAAGCTTTTACACCGCTCCCAGAAAATGGGATTTTCAGTCTATAAAATATAAAAATCACAGTTTCTAAAACATAAAGATACTCTGAACAGTTAGTCTTTCTTACGCAGACGGCGTTTACGCAGTTTTTTGAGGCTAGCAAGAGTCTTTTTCTCTTTGGGGGAGCCACTTTACTAGGAGGGCCATAACTCCTGGGTGAAGGGTGCAATATGATTGCATCAGAAGGTGTAGGATTGTGGTCGAGGTATCTGCCGTTTCGATATGCTTCTCCTCGAGCTGATTTTCCTCCGCTCGTAGCTGGATACGTTCATCCACAAACTCTCGCAGAGAATAGGATCGTCCAAGTTCGATAACTTCTTAGAGATTCTGGATTTCCCAATCGAATTGAGATAAAGCCAATTCGTTTATCGATTGGACTTACTGTTATAACTTACGTTTATCTGAACAAACGCAGGTTTCTTTTTTGATCTTTATAGAATAGCGTTTAACTCGTTTCGTACAACGCTCTCCTTCACCTTGATGAGGGGTTGTATCGCGTTAAACGGGGACAACCATACGGTTGGATAGTGATATTAGGTGTCCGCGTCACAATCCGGCTAGGTAAGATGGGCGGCTAGCTAGAAATCACTGTCGGAGTGTTACCGATTAATTGTTAGGGTAGCACTAGATCTTTGAACAGTGAATACGGTCCGCGAGGATCCGCGACACCAATAGGATCAAGAGTCCGAGGCCCCACCAGGGAATGAGGAGCTCCGATCGAGCACTCCGAAACTCTGATCATTGGTTTATTTAAGGATCGTCTGAGTCGAACGAGCGTAGGTGATACATTGAACAAGTTTCGCTCGAAACTCCTGTAAGTATAGCGAGTAAAACCGTGTTTAAAGCAACGTCTCCGCGGATGTTTATGTCTTTCCGTTTGTTGGTTGGGTCTTGGGCATTCATCGCAATAATACCCAAAAACGTACGTCTTGTAGGGGAAACGCGTGTGATCTTTCTCCAGCTTACAATATTCCTCCATCCGTTCGAAGCTATTCGGTACAACAGGTAGCGGTCGATCGGCGGTAAGATACATCATAGGGGAATCGAGCCGTTTGAGTTCTACCATGCAGTCATGATGTATACCTTGAGGATATCGAGTTTCTAGATTTTGTTGACTGGCAATATTGAGATATGTTTCTATCAGGAATTCCAGATAATCGTTGAAGTCGCTGCGTTTATCCGGCTCCTCAACGTCTTCTCTTTCGATTCGGTTTCGCATAGAATTCTCATGTTCGATTCTCGGTTTATTGTTCCGCCTCCGCTGGGTATGATATTTAAATAGAACCATTTCCCTTTTGGTGTCTATATCGTCTATATCGTGTAAATCGATAGGATGACCAGTAGTTAAGAAGGCCATATACGTACCATTACGCTGCGTATATCGAGCAGCGAATTTTCTATAGTCCAACTCGCGCGCGAGCTGCTCTTGGGACATTGGCGGTTCGATATAACGACCATCGTCCTCCGCAGCAGTTGGACTAACGTCGCCGCGTATTAAGCTATCAACAAACGCTTGCAAAAGTAGAGTATATCGCTCCCCGATACCAAGAACATCTTCTATCAACTCCGTCATATCTGCTATATATGAATTTATCCATATTATAATGAGTTTATATTTAGGCGAGCGGGCGTCGCTGCCTACCCCAATCAACCCCCGGACAGTACGAGATCCTCAGCGCCGATGTGTCGTCGCCGCCGTACTTTCGCCAACGACGTAGCCGCACAACGACAACGACAACCGGCACAAGTCACTCGACTGTCCGTCCCAAAGGCTTAGATGTACTTCAGGTTTTCCTTGGAGAGTTAGGTTACTTTTACGATTGCGACTAGCTACTGTAAACACACTTTAGCAGTAACATTCACCTAACCTATAAACTCACAAATACCACACAACTGGTCACAACTACGCACATTCGGGCCATTTGTCCGTTAGTCAATGCCTTCCAGAATGTCACTGTATTATTATGTATCCTTGGATACTAGTAGTGCGCTATTTATTCCCTATGCTATTCAATGGGACAAGCTTTCTATTGTTCTTTTAACTCAATTCTAATTCTAGCGTGGTTGTTGCTATGGTGACATTATGCAAAGCTAGCGGTAGAATTAGGGTGATTCCAATGCATACAGATCTGGGATGTTATTTAATAGTATTCTTTAATAGTCAATGTTCTGTTTTATACATGACTTTATGAATTTTATCGGCTATTGACTATGTTTGGGAGACTTTCGCACACTCATATGCATAATAAGATAAATCTCCGCTCCCTTGATCTATTAATTAATGGAATTTTGGGAACTTTATAAATTGCGTAAAAATGGCAATTTATTAAATTCATTAAAAGGCATGAATTTAAATTGATTCCCTGAAATTTTATTATTTGATAATTAAATGGACATATTTGGATTCCAGAACATGTCTGGGGACACAAGATCCTTAATTCTATGACAATTGTCTTTTTAAGAATATCGGTAAATGCTACGATATCTTAATTGACTAGAATTGTTGAAGGATCTGAATTTTACAGATTTTGACTTATTTGATTTGTAAATATTAACTAATTAATATTTGAGATGGGCACCGATTTATTCCAGAACTTGTCTGGGGACAT
>JAUCBJ010005686.1:0-21709 GCA_032718475.1 Nemertoderma westbladi | reverse complement strand
AAGACATCTTAATTTGGTGGGTTAAACTGCCAAAGGTCTGAAAGCGCGAACACATGGGCAGCCTTGAATAGGCTTTCCAGGATTTGGAAGTCACCGAGAATTAATCGGAAACTTAAGGTCCGATTATTTAGAGCAGCAGTAGTTCCAGTACTCCTCTACGGGAGTCCATGCTAGGCTCTAACTGCTGAGGACACCAAATCTCTGGATGGCACATTCACAAGAATGCTACGCCGGGTTCATTGTGTCAAGTACAATGCACACATCTCCAACCAGACATATATAACATTGGAGGTGTCTCATTGGTTCCCCCAAGCCTGACACTAGAACAAAATCGCCTCCGCTTTGCAGGACATTGCTTTTGCCGTGAGGACCAGCCAGTGCATAATCTTGTACTTTGGCAGCCTCATGGAGTGAATAAGCATGGTGGACAGCCCATGACTTTCTTGAGACGCATCTTAAAGGACACTGGCCTTAAAGATGCGGATGATCTAGCAAATGTCATGGGTGATAGGGAGTTGTGGCGGTGCAATTTTGTTGACAAGCCGGCACAGCATTCTTAAAAATGCAGCTGCAATGCAGCATGCCGATCCTAGTTGTAGTAGACAACCAGCCTAGAAAGCTAGGCCTACCACTAGGCAATAGTAGTGTTCGCGCTTTTAGACCTTTAGCAGTTTAACCTGCCAATTTAAATGTCTTTTAAATTATGAATCGACTTTAGCCCTTACCTGTTGTACTGAAGTTACATCCGCCGAAGCCAGTCCGTGCGCGGCGTATGACCCACGGTGTGGGAGACTGGATTCGCGTTCCCTAGGAAGTTATTGCAATGTAGGCTACTTTGTATTATTCGATTGATCGCTACTATATAAACTCTGACAACTATATTTACTTTCGGGGACGCGGCTTTAGGACGTGGCGCTTTAAGTATAAAACAGAGTTATGACTTACACTAATCACAACTAGATGGCCACGGAGTTTCGTAAATAGCGCATTCTTTAGGAGATGCTTTATTAACCTTCATACAACTTCACACTACTTCACACTAATTTACACTAATTCACACTAATTTGCCGACCGTCACTGATTTTGATCATATATAAGGAGGATTGCAACTGACACACGTAGGGATTATGAAATAGCATTTAATTCACACAAAACCACTATAATTTGAATCACAGTTATTACCGGTAGACCCTTTCTCCGCTTACCTCAGTAATCAAGAAAGTTGAGGGGTTTACGATTATTTATCGGTATTCTCCAAATATAACATCCATTAATATAAACAGCAATTAACACAATATAAAACAGCATTAAAACAGTGCGGTGGGTGAACAGTCAGTATGTGTTCCAGGTGAGTTATGTTTAGTGCAATGCGTCGTACGACGTGGTATGACAAGTTAATAGATTTACGTTCTTATAACTAAGGCCATCAGATGTTCTTGGGCCATAGTCTGAAACGTCCGTACTAAGTACAGAATTCTGAGAGGAATCTAATTCTCAGAAAAAACGATAACTAATGCGCATGCGCCAGTTTCCTCAGGTAGGTCTCTACTGGCATAACTGGGAAGATTGCTCTGATTGGCCGAATAAGCTCAAACAAAGGAATCTCCATGTACACAAAGAATCAGCTGACAGATTTCGTCATCTTGGTTCTAATTTCTGTCCGTCGCGTAGTTGAACAATTTTAGGGCTATTTTAGAGTATTCCGCGCATTGCGTAAAAATGACTTGTTATGTCCGCAAAAGCTTTTACAAGCAGTGAGTACCGGGTAGGCCATGGTACTGGTATTGCTGAATTTCAAACCCACCTGATATATCCTGCAGTCTCCTAGCAACAAGCTGATGCCAAGCCTAATAATTTTTGGATAGATAAATTTATTATAACTGCATGACAGTTACACACACAGATGCTGCACGGAGATCCCATGCAAATTCAACATGGAAAATTTCTAAACTTTTGCAAGACTACATATGTACCAAGTTTGGATATATTTTATCGAGATTTGGCTGAGTTATTAACGTTTAGAATTGGACACAACAGAACTACAGAACAACAGTGTAGCCGTTATTCCCGACACCATGGGGAAAACGCCGATGCTGGTGGCGGAATTTTCAGACCACTTGATTCCAGCCAGTCACCGGATATTGGCAGTGGAGAAGGAGTCTTATCTGAGATGCAAGATTGCAGTAGAGAAAAAAGTCGCATTGGTTGGATATAATCTTTAATGTAACTTAAACTCTGATTGAACCTTGATTGAGAATAATTTGGGCTTCCCCACACCAATATACCAAATATTCACAATAATACACGAACATATAAATTCCTACAGTACATTATTTTTAATTACCCACTGTTCGCTTTTAGATTTTAACCTAACTAATGATCCCCATTTTCCCTCGGTCCTAGTCCAGTTACCGTAGTGTCGGTGTCGGTCGACCCTGTTGCGTGTCCGTCCCACCCTTCCCGAACCCCGAAGGGGTCGGTCATCAGGAAAGCGGTACGGCTTGGCTAAGGGTCGGTCAGGTCGGTAGACCCTGTTGCGTGTCCGTCCCACCCTTCCCAAACCCCGAAGGGATCGGTCATCAGGAAAGTGGTACGGCTTGGCTAGGGGTCTGTCGGTTCATCGAAGGGTCTCAACCACCTAAGCTTTCCGAATCCTTTTCAGGCTCATAGTCGCTTCAGTAGGAAGTCACTCCATGAAGTCAGTCCTCATCGAACCCTTCCTTCGTCAAGTCGGTCGATCCGTCGCAAGTCCCTGGTGCAGTCAGCAAGCTTTCCGAATCCTTTTCAGGCTCGTAATAACTGCCGGTGACCAAGGACCGCTAAGGATCTGTCAGTTCCCGTCGCAAATCCCTGACGCAATCAGCAGGCTTTCCGAATCCTTTTCAATTTTCCAAAGTTGGGAATCCTACAATACTCTTCAAACTCTCTCCGTGCTTACCCAGCACCCACTACGAGGAAACTCTGGTATTTGAGTTAAGACAAAGCCGTGGTTTAATTAATCAACAAACTCGATCTTATAAACTCGTAGTCGGCAGATCACATATAAGAGTCGTTAACAGGGAATGGAAGTATCGATCACACCTATTGACATAATCCAAGTTGAGCCAGGAATCTGGCACATCGAGGTTGAAGTACAAGGAACAAACGTCGGACGATTCAGAATTAACGTACGGGTAATCCAAGCTGAGTACGAGACTTACGAGGAGCTATTTTACGACATCGAATATCTAGCTATCAACGAGGCGCTAGAATGACGACGAACAACGTCTCCGACACCGACGAGATGGACACCCATACAGACTCGGAAGCCGATGAGGTACCGAACGTCAAAAACATGACCCGTCGACTAGGCGCTCTCAAGGGCGGGGTCACTCGAGCGTATCAACGTATAGAGAAACAACTCAAGGGAGCCGAAACCCCCCTCAACGAGATACAAACTCAGCTTCAGAATATTCGAAGTATCTTACAACGATATGAGAGGATGATACAGGCGTATCAAGAACTCATCCCCGCTACCGATCAGGTAAACTACCCCAGACTAGAAGAACACGTTGTACATCTAGATGAGTTCAGGAAACAACACCGGAGGACCCTCAGCCTAGTGAGAGGCTACGAGGAGCAATATTATAAGAGGGCGGAAAGAACAGATGCAGGATCGGTGCGAACCTCCAGTACCAGGACAGCAATACATCGAAAGAGAACGGGGTCCTCTAGGAACCAGCACTCCAGCGCTAGGAGCGAGGCGGCCGGTTCAACACGCAGTTCTCAAGGGGGTCAGCCACTCCGAGATCAGCTACGAGAACAGAAGGCATTGGCCCTCAAAGCTCGGATGGAAGATGAGTTTGTTCAACTGCGAGCCGAGCAAGATGTATTAGCAGCCGAAATGCAAAAACGAGAGGCCGAACAAGAGGCCGAACGGCAGGCCGAACAACGCAAACGGGAGGCTGAACAATGTAGACGAGAGGCCAAACAATGCGAACAGGAGGCCGAACGGCAGGCCGAACAACGCGAACGTGAGGCTGAACAACGTAGACGAGAGGCCAAACAACGCGAACAGGAGGCCGAATGTGAGGCTGAACAACGTAGGCGAGAGGCCAAACAACGCGAACAGGAGGCCGAACGACAGGCCGAACAACGCGAACGGGAGGCTGAACAACGTAGACAAGAGGCCAAACAACGCAAACAGGAGGCCGAACGACAGGCCGAACAGGAAATCGAACAACGAAAACGAGAGGCCGAACAGGAAATCGAACAACGAAAACGAGAAGCCGAAATGCGTAAACAACACGCCGAGGCCCAGGCGATCCTTATCCATAAAAAGAATGCAGATATTGCAAAACTCGCGGAATACGAAGCCGCACTTATAGAACGGGATATTCAACTATACGAGGACTGGGAGAGGGGTATAGAACAGAACTACGAACCAATCCCGATACCAGAATTAGAAAAGTCATTTACACCACCGGCGGCAAAACCTCCAAAACCCGAGTTCCCGCCTACCATACAGTCTACGTTATCGGCACAAGCACCGGTATTCCACCCCCCACCAGTTATGCTTAAGAATGAGGAACCTTATCTCCCAGCCAACACCACTGTCCCGAGTGTGCCCACGTACGAGCCTGAAAAGGACTCGGAACGGGACGCTACCCCTCGATCCAACAACCCGTTTACATCCATATCACAAACCCATAACCGCGTCATCATTAAAACCCCACCTCTCGTCGATCCATCATGTATGGGAGAGAGCGCCAATAACTATAATCCTCATAGTCGTTCCAGTTCAGATGACGTCGGCATTATCTGGGCATTGGAAAACTGCCTGGCCATGCCCAAGGTGGAGATCCGCACCTTCGAAGGAGACCCCGTCGATTACCTCAGATTCAAAAAACGGTTCTTCACCCAGATTGGGTCAACAGATATAGCCGACGCACAAAAACTGGTATATTTATCTCAATACCTGGGCGACAAACCACGCGAATTATCGCATGTTTCGAGGGAGGAGCTCATAAAGCATATTACGACGCATGGAAAACCCTCGACAAAAGATACGGAAATACCGGGACTATAATTAATAAAACTCTCGAGAAACTGATACAGGACGCAGGATCCCTAGGGGACCCACAGAATATCCAGGAGTTCTCGGATTCCATGAAGGATGCCTACTACACTCTAAAACCGTTAAATAGGGAGGAACAAGTCAACAACATTCTAAACTTCCGGCAGATCGCCCGAAAGTTCCCCGGATGGTTGCAAAGTAAATGGGCGTATAAATGCGTAGATCTCCGACGCAGACACCCAGATCGAGATCCCAGTTTCCTCGAAATGTCAGCATTCCTGGATGACATCTCCGAAGCCATGAATGACTCGATGTTCTCCAAGCAAAGTCTCGCCAAGTTAGATGGAATAGAGAACAACTCCAGGAGCAGGACACCTACTCAGAAACCGAGATTCCGTCCCCCTCCGGTGAGTACGATGGCTATCACAATGGCCAAGGATTCCAACGACGAGGACTACGAGGAACCGACATCACCCGAGGAATGGGCATGTTATCTTGAGAATTGGGCACCCGAAAGGGAAGGCACCACAAACTCCCTCCTCTGTCTCTTCTGCGGGGAGAAGCATAAGGTGGAATTCTGCAGAAAGTTCCAGTTCGCCGAACTCGTACCACGCTTCGAGGCGATAATGAAATACCGAGGATGTTTCCGGTGTCTTGGAACAGGTCACTATGTTCGGGATTGCGATCAAAGATCGTGCTTTGCGGTCTGTAATGACCTACGTCATCACACACTCTTCCACATCCCCGCGAACTTTGACTTCACCACCCTCCACTTTCGGATCGAAGCCAAACGAAGGGGAGAAACGAACCACGTTTCTAAAGGAACCCGGACGATTCAACGGAGGGAAACCAACCCGTTTAAGACCTCCTCCGATGTATCACGAGTGACAAATATCTCAGCCACAATCAACCTTATAAATCGCCGTTACATGGTCTTCGCCAAGGTAATCCCAGTAAGAATTCAAGGGGTCGGGAAATCCTTGACAACGCTCGCGTTCCTCGACAATGGGTCGGACGGAATCATCATCGACCGGGATTTCCTCGAACAACTCGGCCTAGACTACGAGCCTTGCAAACAGCCCATACAAACCATCACCGATCATAGAGAAGTAGACTCCGGGGAGGTGCAGCTCCGGATGGAAGGATTCATGAAGGGCTATGAGATGGTTAAGCTAACAATCAGGAACGCCTTGGTACATACCGACCTCCGAGTGCGGTTCCGACAATCTGCCGAATACGCCCCTCTCATACAGTTAGACTGGGAAGATGTAGACCTAAGGTGCCCACCATTGGACGTAAAGCACATCACCCTATTGATCGGACTCGACACACCGGAATTGCACATACCCACTGGAGACGTCGCCCGATCTGTAAATCCGGATGACGGCTTCTACGCTGAACGAACGATTAGGGCTGGACACTCTGCGGCATCAAGGAGGAAACTATAGACACCTATACATACCTTCCTAAATGTCAGATTAAAGAGAATGCAACCTCCGTGGGTTATTGTTCAGCTACAGACCTTGACGAGGATTTGTTTCTTGAGACCGAGAAAACTCAGCGGGAGATGACAAAATACTTTAATCTAGAGACCCAAGAGTTCGCCAAAAAGGACGAGAACCCGTCCGAGGAAGATCAATATTGTATCGACATCCTGGATCAGGCCACGTTTCAAGATGGACATTGGTGTTCGCCCATGTTATGGAAAGACCCAGATAAACCGATGGCGAATAATGCCAACATGGCCCTTAGGCGGCTTAAAGGTATCCTATGCCAGTTTAATGACCAACCCGAGATAAAAGAGAAATATAATAACGTAATCAAAGGATATCTAGAGGACGGACTGGCGGAAATGGTACCCCGGAATGAACTACAAGGGGGCAGACGGACATATTATCTCCCTACCCACTACGTGGTAGAAGCCCTGAAGGGCAGGGAAATCCGAGTAGTAAATGATGCTGCTGCTATGTATCAAGGCGAATCCCTGAACAGCCAACTCTACACAGGGCCCAACATATACAGTACACTTATTGGCGTGTTGATCAGGTTCAGGGAAAATCGGATAGCATTCACATGCGACATCAAATCTATGTTTCACCAGGTCCGAACGCTACCAAGAGACTCAGACTGTCTGCATATATTATGGACGGATAAAATATTAAACCCGCAGGAGATAAGTCAACTCACATTGAAGGATGTAGACGTAATGCGCATGATCGTCAGGATCTTCGGCGCTAAGGACTCACCGGTAGCATGTAGTGACATGCTAAAGAAAACGGCAACTATGTGTGAAAACGAGTTCCCTCCAACCGTCATAGAGACCATCCGCCGATGCTTCTATGTGGACGACGGATGCGCTGGCGCCGATAATGTTGAGGACGCATATCAGCTGGCGATGGGGTTGGTGGAATGCTTAAAGAAAGGAGGTTTCCCTCTCGTCAAGTTCAGATCCCATGATAAGAAACTTATGGAAATGTTTCCGGAGGAAATCCGACTGGACAACAATAAAATGTATTCCGAGGATGTGGAACACCGTGTACTCGGCATTGAGTGGGACATAGAATTGGATGAATTCATCTTCAAATATAACCCCCTACCCAAGCCCATGACGAAAAGGGGATGTTTGTCCATAAAAAGTGCAATATTCGACCCACTAAACTTTATATCCCCGGTAACCTAGGCCGGAATGAATTTAATCAAGGAAATGTGGATAGAAGGACTGGGATGGGACGAAGAACTACCCCCACACCTAAGCGTCAAATGGAGAAAGTGGACGGAACAACTCGAACATCTACACCTTATGCGGATCCCTCGACCGTTCTTCCTTGATAAACTACCCACCGATATCTCCCAGCTCCATACTTTCTCAGATGCTTCAAATACCGGAATCGGCGTAGTCACCTTCCTAAGAAGGCTAAGTCAAGATGGAAACGGCGACACAAGCTTCTTATTTGCTAAGGCAAAGACAGTATCCGGAGAATTCGTAGCAACGATCCCGAGACTCGAGTAACAGGCCGCAGTTTGGGCAGTGAGACAGAACCGCATGGTGATGCGGAACCTACGAATCCCCATCGAATCGCAACATTTCTGGGTCGATTCGAGTATCGTTCTCTACTATCTCCACTCTCCATCACGACGCCACAACACGTTCGTAGCGAACCGAGCCACGGAGATAAAACAGTGCACCGGCCGAGAACAGTGGCACCATGTGAACGGGAAGGAAAATCCAGCGGACTTATCCAGGGGAGGCGCCACCCCAAAACAACTCGGTAAAAGTAAACTCTGGCATACAGGCCTGGAATTCCTACAGCAGCCACAATTGACCTGGAGTACCCGATTCGATCCCGACAAAGAGATCCGTAAAGTCCATAGAAGACACGCAGTGGAAATCTATAGTTGCCTGACCGAGCCTGCAAAGGACTCGGGCAGGCACTATAACGTCGTGACTATCATCCAACCAGCGGCGTCTTTACAACTATTGATCGAGCGAACTTCATCGATGAAACGCCTCATCCACCACATATTAACCCTTCGCAACTTCCTGCGGTGGAAGAACAACAAATCGATAGTTCGACGGAGTATACAAGAACTTATCATTGCGGAGAAATGTATCGTTAGATATGTCCAGAAAGTAAGTTTCCCCAACAAGTGGGAACAACTCAGTGCGGGCAAGACCTTGAAACCGGACAGCCCCGTCTACCAATTGAGACCAATGATGGGAGAGGACGGATTGATTTGTCTAAAAACCCGGATGGCAAACGCCCCGGTCGAGTACGAGGTCAAATACCCAGAGCTTCTGCCCGGAACGTCGCCACTAGCCAAGCTATTAATCCAACGGTGTCACGAGGAAAACTATCACGCGGGACAGAACTGGATTATAGCTAATATACGTCAAAGATATTGGATCACCCACATCCAACCGCTGATCCGGAAAGTGTTGAAACGTTGCTTTCCCTGCAGAAGATATCTAGCGCCACCACTCACACAAAAGATGGCCGACTTACCCGCCACACGTCTACAGTCTGATTCCCCACCGTTCTATGTAACCGGAGTCGACTGTTTCGGACCATTCACGGTCATCGAGCGACGATCCAACATCAAATGCTGGGGAGCCATCTTTACCTGCCTAAGGTCTATGGCAATCTACCTAGACATTGTGGTGAACCTTACGCAACACGCATTCATCAACACCCTGCGTCGGTTCATGGCGAACAATGGGACATGTCATCATATGTACTCCGATAATGGTACAAACTTTGTGGGAGGAGAAAGAGAACTTAGAGAAGCGATCGAGGGATGGTTTACCAAGGACACCGCATCCCAAGTCTGGAAGGACCACCATATACAGTGGCACTTCCAAACACCCTTAGCACCCCATATGAGCGGGGTATGGGAGAAACTCATCGACTTAGTAATGACACCCTCCGCACAACATTCTGCGAGATCACGGCTACCCTGAACAACCGGCCCATCATCCCTATCCGCGACGACCCCACAGATTTGTAGCCCCTCACTCCTAACCACCTACTGGGGAGACCCAAAACCCATATTCTTCCAGAAATGATGTTTCCGGATCCCGACGATATCGCGAGACATACTAACTGGAAGAAGGCCCAAGCGTTGGCAGCGCATTGGTGGAGAATCTGGGCCCAGGAGTACCTCATAACCCTCCGGACCAGGAGGAAGTGGAACAACACCTACAGGAATGTCGCAGTTGGCGACATGGCGCTAGTGAAAGAAGACCTCAAAGACCGCGTCCACTGGCCTGTGGCGCGAGTCATGGCAATACAACCGAGCAAAGACGGACTTGCGAGGACTGTGACGATACGAACGGCAAAGGGCCACTACCAACGCCCTATCCAGAGGCTGTGCCTTCTTGAAGGCAATGACAGCGGTGACTCTACGAGAGGTGATAAGTTCCCTACTCAGGATCCTGCTGCAGACATTGGTGACAATGCTAAACCCGTTTAAACCCTTCTCATCCTGTTGACAAACTCCTTTATATATGATTTATCAACAATGACAATGGACCGCCTTAAACCAACTGTAACCACACAATGGTATTTGTGTTTCCTCGTGTGTTATGTGGAGTCCAGCGTCACCCTGCAGATGTTTCGACTGACGCAGGGTCGTTTATGTATTGTTTACCCTGATTTTGGTCATCGGGACCAATGACATTTGATTATTGGAAATGGTAAAGATTTGAGGTGGAATTCATTGTATCCATTGTAGTATGTTATGTTGTCCGTTGCGTGCGCAGTTCGGGGCGTAGGCGGTGTAACTAGTCCAGCTGTAGATCCCGGATTGCCGCGCAACACCCCCTCTATACTGTTATTCTTGTGGGTCCATGGTGCATCCACATGGCTTTGACACTGAGGTTTTATGTTTCTCAGTCGCATTATTCTGGTGGGACCGTTACGTGGATTTTGGGGCGTAGGCGGTGTAACTAGTCCAGCTGTAGATCCCAGAATGTTGCGTAACCCCATCCCACATGACTTCGTCGGCTGAGCTTTATGTTATTGGGAGTGTTATTCTGGTGGGTCCCTGGTGCATTCCACGTGACTTCACTTCCAGCGTCTTCATTGTCCGTTACGTGTGCAGTTTGGGGCGTAGGCGGTGTAACTAGCCCAGCTGTAACACGTAACGCGTAACATCCCTTCCACAACGAAAATTTCCGAAAGAAGATGATTGAATGTAGATTGGAAATGATGAAAAGAAACAGACGACATTACTATAAACCTGAATGATGACGCGTATGATGATGAAAATGATGCGCACCCTGGTGCTGCGCTTATAACAAATGATGATAGCCGGGGGGCTATAACCCCAATGATGATGTGGAAATAAATGAAATGTGTAATAAATGTGGAACTAAATGATGAAATGTGTTAGAAATAAATGAAATGTGAAATGAAATAATAATGAGAAATGAAAAAAGACAAAAAAAAGTATAAAATGTATAAAGAAAAGAATTGGAAAAAAGAAGAGGACATAAAAAGTTAAAACTGGTTGGATATTAATGTATAGCTATAGTAACTGTAAATGCTGAATGTATTAGCAATAAGATGGTAGATGTCTATATAGCAATGTTATTTAATAAACTGAATTAAAAATAAACTGAATTATTCTGCAGTCACTATAGTATCAGACTTTCTAGATTTATAATTAACTGATATAAATTCGTAACGGACATAATTGTAAATATGGACCCAAATAGCCAAATTATCGGCGAATTACGTAATACGATAGATTATTACTGGAATATCCACAACCTGGATCCCCTAACTTTGATACGAATTGGAACGCCCTGATAATGAGAACGTGCGAGTCGTCAAATTCTCCGGGCGAGAGGGACCGGATTCCCAGAATCTACGACCCCTCCGGTTGTCCGATGCAATTACGAGACTGAAAAGAACTCGGAACGCAAAGGCGACCGGAGGGGACAAGTTGTCGTATTGGGAAACGTTTTGGCAAAGCGTCTACAAATCCCGATGTTTGATATACGACAACGAGGGAAACGCGATGCCCACCTCGAAAGCGATGACATTGGCGTGATGTCAAAGTTTCGTCGACGACAAGAGTACGTACCTCGCCCACTGGGGAAACCTAGCGGAGTGTACAGCAACGCTGCGGGAGGAACGTATATCGATCATCCAGAATCGCGACGACTACCAGGAGAAGTACGGGGCGAAAGAATACGGTCGATCCTTGGTCGTCGTCCTTGGAACCCTGGACGGTTTGGTATTGGTGTGTCAAATATTTCCGACACCCAGACAGGAGGTGCAGGCAGCCGGAGCGATCTGGCTACTACCTCCGGAGATCCAAAAGATCCTCTTCGACTTCGACATCATTAAAATCGGGTCGGATATAAAAGCGGACGTCCGGAACGACTACGCGAACGCTCCTTTAGGCAGAGACCGTAAAGGAGATATCAATGCCATTAGTCATTGCGTCGACACCCAGACACTACTAGCCTGGTTACGGTCCGCCGAATTCATGCGAGGATTCCGCGAGGTGAGACAGACGAAATCCGGTATCGGCTACCTCGCTGTGCTAAACGGCGGCATCGACTTTAAACCCCAGAAATTCCAGGACTATAATAAGATATATGGTGGATACCCGGGATTGGAAATAAAGAGAGAGCGAGAGGGTCGATGGAAGGATGTGGAAAGAAAGTGGACGATACACCAAAGGTGGGAGAATCCAGATCAACAGAACTACATCTACGTCGTTATGGAGTCCTACACCGTCGCTAAGTTCATATGTAAAACTCTCAACAACCTCATTACGGCGGTTCCTCTTTCCTTTGTCGACTACGACTGGAACGAGGTTATAAACCACGCGTTCAAAGCGGTCGAGAATATTACACCGGGAGAGACAAAAACGCTCACCGTTATCGATTCTTGGGACGAGAATGGGCCGTTCGACATCCCTACGATAACCGATCTCCTCGGTGCGGAAGAGCCACTGATTTCCTCGGAAGGGGAAGAATTATGGCTACAGGAAGGCGTTCTACTATCCACTCCGAAGCGACAACTCGAGCCAGAAGCCGCGTACGAACTGGCCGCCAAACGGGTTACCTCGGCCGAACCTGCGATGGAGGCGGGTGCTTCCACCCCACTTGGCTCCGGAAACCCGCGAGGGAGTTAGTCACTACCTCCACCTTGAACGACTTCGGTGACATATGCGACTAACACGATGGTACGCCTAGCAGACCAAATGGATCCACCGCCAGAAACGGTCGTCCGAGATGAGACCGGCGGGACATAAAGAAGGTTATCGGAACAAGAACCTACTACGTCTAAGCCCAGCCTTTCGCGGGCTACCGGCCACAGCGAATATTCAGAAGAGCGACCGACGACTCGAGTATTACGTCGGCGTCCCGATTCCGATATTCCCCGGTCGAGAGATGCAGTTGGAGATATGCGCAGACTGCGGTTCGGAGCAGTGCCCACGCGGTAGAAGAAATCGAGTAACCGATTCGTGTCTACAGCTCCTTGGGATACTGTATTGCCCATACTACGCGACATCGGGGCATGATGTCTCGGTTTGTCCAATCCTTTATAACCTCTGCACAACTTGCGGTTTCTGTGGACATTCCGCTAGCCCCCGCTGCAATATAAAATGTCCTACAAAGGACGTTACCGCTATGGGAAATATGGTCATGTTCGAAACCTACGCAAATAGCAACATAAAGACCAAAGTGCGGAGAAATGCTCGAAATATCGCGCAGGAAATGGCGTGCGGCTATTTTTCCTTCCCGGAACGCCTCCACACGACAGCGACGTTACCATTCCACTACGTGGATCTGTTGCTAAGTGCCGGATTATTCGGCCCATTCGAGGTCCTTAGACGCTTATATTCGTATAAGGAGGAGTTTGGTGACGGAAAGTGGTTCCTAGAAGCGCGCAACACCGAGTTGGAAAGACGAACCGATATGATCCCGTTGCCATCGAAAGGAAGAGCCGCCAGGAGACAAGCCGAAACGTTGCTCACGATGGATGTCGATGCTCCCCTACCAGCTCTAGCGATCGACGAGAGTCGACGGGCGAAGAGGAGAAAGGCGTATCAGAGAAAGAAATAGAGGACTAGGATATTCCAGGACATTTATATTGAACATTTATTTTTATATATATATTAACTCTAGGCCAAATTAATCAAGACTATGCAATATTAAAATTTTAGGTTTTTTATATGGGAATGACCTACGTAAACTCGATCTACCGACAGACCTCACGAAGGTCATTGGGGGGGACTGTTTGCGGTATTTCAACTTTTCATAACACGAGTTGAATATTTTTTGGATTTATTTAAAATGATTATTCCGATATCACTACTGGGTGCGGGAACATGGGTTTTGGGCACATTCAATGAACTGGGGGCGATTTATGGGCGAATATTGGGGCGACTTACAGGGTACGGGACTCATTTCATGTATATAAGGGCCAGGGGTGGGAGACAAAGTTAAGCAGTATTCAGGTTTACCTGATTACTATTAGGCCTAGCCAACTTCCTGCTGCCTGTAGAGGTGGATTTGGTAACTCGCTAGGTCTAAAGGACAAGGACTGCCCTTAGCGGTCCCTGGCCAACAGCAGTTATTACGAGCCTGAAAAGGACATCGGAAAGTCTGCTGCTTGTGTCAGGGATTTGCGACGGGAAACGACAACAGACTCCTAGCCAAGCCGTACTGGTTCTCGATGACCGATCCCTTCGGGGTTCGTGAGGGGTGGTACGGATACGCGAACGGGTCGACCGACTAACAGAGGAAGAGTTTGACGAGGACTGCCCTTAGCGGTCCCTGGTCAACAGCAGTTATTACGAGCCTGAAAAGGACATCGGAAAGTCTGCTGCTTGTGCCAGGGATTTGCGACGGGAACCGACGACAGACCCCTTAGCCAAGCCGTACTGGTTCTCGATGATCGATCCCTTCGGGGTTCGTGAGGGGTGGGACGGACACGTAACGAGGTCGAAAGACAAAGGACTGGACTCTACTGGCCTACCGACTGTTCGGAGCAGTTTCTCGGCTGCCGAAGCGACTAGGAGCCTGAATAAGGACTCGGAAAGCCTAGGTGGTTGGGTCTCTGCGATGAACTGACGGACCCCTAGCCAAGCCGTACTGGTTCTCGATGATCGATCCCTTCGGGGTTCGGGAGGGGTGGGACGGACACGCGAACGGGTCCACCAACATGACAGACTCCTAGCCAAGCCGTACTGGTTCTCGATGACCGATCCCTTCGGGGTTCGGGAGGGGTGGTACGGATACGCGACAGAGTCTACCGACTGGACCGACCCTTAGCCAAGCCGTACTGGTTCTCGATGACCGATCCCTTCGGGGTTCGTGAGGGGTGGGACGGACACGCAACAGGGTCGACCGACACCGACACTACGGCACCAAGACTAGGACCGAGGGAAAATCGGGGAACATTAGTTAGGCTAAAATCTGAGCGAACAGTGGGTAATTAAATAATATACTGTAAGGATTTATATTGTCGTGTTATATTATTGTGAATAATTTGGTGTATATTGGTTTGGGGAAACCCAACTTATTCTCAATCAAGGTTCAACTGTAGGGAAGTTACATTAAAGAGTATATCCAACCAATGCAGCTTTTCCTCAACCGCAATCTTGCATTTAAGAACGTATTCCTTCTCCATTACCAATATCCGGTGACTGGCCGGGATTCCATGGTCTGAAAAATTCCGCCTTCAGCATCGGCGTTTTCCCCCATGGTGTCGGGAATAACGGCAACAGAACAACAGAACAACAGAACAACAGAACAACAGAACAACAGAACTACAGAACTACAGAGCAACAGAACTACAGAGCAACAGAACAACAGAACAACAGAACACAGAACAACAGAACAACAGAACAACAGAACAACAGAACAACAGAACAAAAGAACAACAGAACAACAGAACAACAGAACAACAGAACAACAGAACAACAGAACAACAGAACAACAGAACAACAGAACAACAGAACAACAGAACAACAGAACAGCAGAACAACAGAACAACAGAACAACAGAACAACAGAACAACAGAACAACAGAACAACAGAACAACAGAACAACAGAACAACAGAACAACAGAACAACAGAACAACAGAACAACAGAACAACAGAACAACAGAACAACAGAACAACAGAACAGCAGAACAACAGAACAACAGAACAACAGCACAACAGCACAACAGAACAACAGAACAACAGAACAACAGAACAACAGAATAACAGAATAACAGAATAACAGAATAACAGAACAACAGGACAACAGGACAACAGAACAACAGAACAACAGAACAACAGAACAACAGAACAACAGAACAACAGAACAACAGAACAACAGAACAACAGAACAACAGAACAACAGAGCAACAGAACAACAGAACAACAGAACAACAGAACAACAGAACAGCAGAACAACAGAACAACAGAGCAACAGAACAACAGTGTTGCCGTTATTCCCGACACCATGGGGAAAACGCCGATGCTGGTGGCGGAATTTTCAGACCATTTGATTCCGGCCAGTCACCGGATATTGGGAGTGGAGAAGGAGTCTTATCTGAGATGCAAGATTGCAGTAGAGAAAAAAGTCGCATTGGTTGGATATAATCTTTAATGTAACTTAAACTCTGATTGAACCTTGATTGAGAATAATTTGGGCTTCCCCACACCAATATACCAAATATTCACAATAATACACGAACATATAAATTCCTACAGTACATTATTTTTAATTACCCACTGTTCGCTTTTAGATTTTAACCTAACTAATGATCCCCATTTTCCCTCGGTCCTAGTCCCGGTACCGTAGTGTCGGTGTCGGTCGACCCTGTTGCGTGTCTGTCCCACCCTTCCCGAACCCCGAAGAGGTCGGTCATCAGGAAAGCGGTACGGCTTGGCTAAGGGTCGGTCAGGTCGGTAGACCCTGTTGCGTGTCCGTCCCACCCTTCCCAAACCCCGAAGGGATCGGTCATCAGGAAAGCGGTACGGCTTGGCTAGGGGTCTGTTGGTTCATCGCAGGGTCCCAACCACCTAAGCTTTCCGAATCCTTTTCAGGCTCATAGTCGCTTCGGTAGGAAGTCACTCCAGGAAGTCAGTCCTCGTCGAACCCTTCCTTCGTCCAGTCGGTCGATCCGTCGCAAGTCCCTGGTGCAGTCAGCAAGCTTTCCGAATCCTTTTCAGGCTCGTAATAACTGCCGGTGACCAGGGACCGCTAAGGATCTGTCAGTTCCCGTTGCAAATCCCTGACGCAATCAGCAGGCTTTCCGAATCCTTTTCAGGCTCGTAATAACTGCTGTTGGCCAGGAACCGCTAAGGGCAGTCCTTGTCCCAAGGCCTAGTGGGTTACCAAAACTACCTCTACAGGCAGTAGGAGGTTGGCTAGGCCTAATTAGTATCAGGTAAACCTGAGTACTGCTTGATTTTACCTCCCACCCTTGCCACTTAGATATCTGATATGAGTCCCGTGCCCCGTAAGTCGCCCCAATATTCGCCCGTGAATCGCCCCCAGTCCGAACAGAACAACAGAACAACAGAACAACAGAACAACAGAACAACAGAACAACAGAACAACAGAACAACAGAACAACAGAACAACAGAACAACAGAACAACAGAACAACAGAACAACAGAACAACAGAACAACAGAACAACAGAACAACAGAACAACAGAACAACAGAACAACAGAACAACAGAACAACAGAACAACAGAACAACAGAACAACAGAACAACAGAACAACAGAACAACAGAACAACAGAACAACAGAACAACAGAACAACAGAACAACAGAACAACAGAACAACAGAACAACAGAACAACAGAACAACAGAACAACAGAACAACAGAACAACAGAACAACAGAACAACAGAACAACAGAACAACAGAACAACAGAACAACAGAACAACAGAACAACAGAACAACAGAACAACAGAACAACAGAACAACAGAACAACAGAACAACAGAACAACAGAACAACAGAACAACAGAACAACAGAACAACAGAACAACAGAACAACAGAACAACAGAACAACAGAACAACAGAACAACAGAACAACAGAACAACAGAACAACAGAACAACAGAACAACAGAACAACAGAACAACAGAACAACAGAACAACAGAACAACAGAACAACAGAACAACAGAACAACAGAACAACAGAACAACAGAACAACAGAGCAACAGAACAACAGAACAACAGAACAACAGAACAACAGAACAACAGAATAACAGAATAACAGAACAACAGAGCAACAGAGCAACAGAACAACAGAGCAACAGAACAACAGAACAACAGAATAACAGAGCAACAGACACACCGATTGAGTTAGTGGTACCTGTATGCTAAGCTCGCTTACTTTCGTCACTCGCCCCACAGTTTACTCATCGGCGCCTCAGCCTCAGCAAATTTAATTAACGTTACAATTACATTAATTTTCAAAACTACTGGAAGGCTGGTTTTTGATAAACTTTGAAAATATGCAACTTTACAACATTTAATATACATTTTGCTAAGTCATCCAATCTCAGCAACTTGGTTATATTTGCATAGGCTTACCCAGTGTTTTAGAAAATTTAATTTTCATTCACCGTTTTATTTTTAGCAATTTAGTAATTTTTTTATTTATTCTGTTTAATAATTAATATTTAATATATATATATATATATAGATATACGTTCGGGCTGAAGGGCCACTTTTGTATATCAAAAGTGGCCCTATTGCGACTTGGGGGGTATTAAAAAGTGGCCCTTTAGCCCCTTTTTGGCCCTTTAGCCCGAAACCGCAAACGGGCTTGGATGGCCCTTTGTGTATATCCTTCCTCTAAAAAGTTATGCACCTTCATTTTATTACTAAATGAAAACACAATTTTCGGGCCACTTACCAAAATGTATAAAATGGAATTAGGGCCAAAAAAGTCAAAAGGGCCAAAATTTTCCAAAATTGGCCCTCTTACTGTCTGGAATAATATATCATTGGCCCGAACTGAGCTTACTATATAGTGAAGAAAGAAAGGGCCATAACAGGCCCTATTTGATCTGACTTCATATGAAATTTATCAAATTAGTTGAGAAGGAAACGGGCCGAACTGAAAATGAGATAAATAACATTAGGGCCATTATACAGTGGCCCTTTTGAATCCAATTTGATCCTACAAATAAACTGAGCTGAGAATTTGAGTGGCCCACTTGTTTCAAAATTGATTTATTAAATAAAATGACCCGAAGAAGGGGCCATTTTTACTATCATAAAGAATGAGATTAACAACATTAGGGCCATAAATATACATTGATTAAAACGGCCCGATTCCAATCCAAATTGATTAGTACCTAATCAAATTAACTGAAAAAAATATTAATTAGCGGTATTAGTCGAAGTCGATATCAACCTTATCTTGCACATACGGGCTGGAGTATTCGCGCAGCACGAGACTTACCACTCCTACCAAATATCAGATGAATCGAATGACTGGTTCTAATTATTACTGGGGTGGTGGTGGTGGTGTCATGTGGACAATGCTAGAGAACTAAATAGGCCACCAATTTACGATGGCAAGATATTTTTATAAATATTTATAGATTTATAAATGTCATCACGATTAATGAGGAAGAGGGTCTAGATATAAATTTGTGACAAAACTGCTGTTTTTGCACTTTGGGGGGGGGGGGGGGGGGGGGTGTCATGTGGTTCATTCTATAGAACTAAATCTTAGAACTTTCTTGTTTATTGTAAATATTATTTTCTATTTAGTTATTTATTTAATTTATTGATACAAAGGTTAGCTTGTTAGCATTCACCCTTTCGGTACCATGGCACATACGTCTGATCCATGGGTAGAGCGCCTTGACACATACGTCTGTTCCGTGACATTTATTCGATTTCTAAGAAGGGAAAATGTTGCTGGACCATTAAGTACATGCTTCTTTCTATATGTTAGCGGCGCATTTCAGCTTGTATCTACTGTAATTTAACTACGGTACGCCTACTGGAGGCCTGCTTACAGACTGCCAGGCTGCAGCAATAAGGTAAACCCTGTTGTTAGTTTTCAAATTTGACAGACTGACCGTCAGACCAGACCGACAGACGGTCTGGATAGGGTCAAAAGTGAAAACTGGCAGCGGAAATGACATCCTTGACCAGGAAAACCCCCATAGCGATAATTTTAATTAGCTAACGTGATTCCTTATATTTTTGACGGACAGACTGACAGACAGTCGACAGACAGACCGACAGACTGTCTGGATAGGGTAAAAAGTGAAAACTGACAGCGGAAATGAAATCCTTGACCAGGAAAACCCCCATAGCGATAATTTTAATTAGCTAATGTAATTCCTTATATTTTTGACGGACAGACTGACCGACAGACAGACCGACAGACAGACTGGATATGGTGAAAAGTTAAAACTGACCTCGGAAGTGAAATCCTTGACCAGGAAAACCCCCATAGCGATAATTTTAATTAGCTAATGTAATTCCTTATATTTTTGACGGACAGACTGACCGACAGACCGACAGACAGACTGGATGGGGTGAAAAGTTAAAACTGACCTCGGAAATGAAATCCTTGACCAGGAAAACCCCCTTAGCGAGAATTTTAATTAGCTAATGCGATTCCTTATATTTTTGACGGACAGACTGACAGATAGACCGACAGACAGACTGACAGACAGTCTGGATAGGGTCAAAAGTGAAAACTGACAGCGGAAATGAAATCCTTGAGCAGGAAACCCCTATAGGGAGAATGTTAGCAGATTTTACTATTTCTAAAGTCTTGACAGACAAACTGACAGAAAGACAGACAGACTTCAGAAATTCATGAATTAGACTTGGGCACTTGGGGATTTGAATAATTTCCAGTTAGGTACTGAAAGGGTTAAAAGCTAACAAAAGCTAGGTTCACCCAGCATTCACCAACCGCACCGCTTAACCGTAGACCGAGACCCGCATATAAAACGGAGTATTGAACAACTGACTATATTAAACGGAGTATCTAATAGCTAAAACAACTGACTTTTCAACAGAGTATCTAAAAGCTAAAACAACTGACTATATTAAACGGAGTATCTAAAAGCTAAAACAACTAATATACAAATATAACTAATAAATAAATATAACTAATATACAAATAGCTACCCAACAGTGAAATATTTCCACAAAATATTCGAGAACACAAAATCATTTTAACATTGAGTAAGGCAGCATCAGGAGTTGAAGAGTACAATAATTTGAATCGCAGTAACAATGGAAGCAATATAGTAAAATAATACAGTTAAATTTATTTTGTAGCACTATATCGCTCTATATTTTATTAACGAATTAAGCAACAAAAAAGTACCAATTTAAGAATACAATTACGTATTACATGGGGAAAAAGACGTAGAACATTTTTTTTTCAATATTCTCTCGACCCTTTATTAACCTCGCTGGCGCTCGGTAAATAAAATGCCTTGAGAATAATGAAAAAAAATTCTACTTTTTTTACCATGTAATAAATAATTATTTTGTAGCACCAATTCACATCCCCTGTGTCGGGATCAAGTGTAGTTATTTCGCGTTCGCGGATCTGAGCTGTGATGGCCCGCTTTGTTGACTTCTTTCGACCCCGTAGAGTAGCCTCGGCGACAAACTCACCAATAATTTCTAATTATGCAATGCTCCTAGGTCACTCCTACCAAATTTCAGATGGAATCTGATGGTTGGTTCTACAATTACACAGCTACAGTACCTTTACGATTCTGTCAATTCGCCCCCCCCCCCCTAGCGGCAGACAGGGGAACTTTAAAGTCTGTCTGAATTTAGAATTTCTAAATAAGCAATGCTTGTAGGTGTAGGTCACTCTTACCAAATTTCAAGAAGATATATCAACCATACATAAAATTATGTTCAAACAAAAATAATGCATTATTAAAACTTTTATTATTTTAGTTTGGTTAACTGTGGTAATTACATTGCAAGTCTTACAATTCATATTACTATTCATGTCATTTTTTGAGAAAGTTTGACTGGCCCATTTGTTTCAAAATTGATTTATTAAATTAAATGAACGGGAAAAGGGCCACCTTTACTATCATAAAGAATGAGATGATTTACATTAGGGCCACAAATATACATATTTTACAGTGGCCTTTTGCATCCAAATTG
>JAUCBJ010005685.1:0-21216 GCA_032718475.1 Nemertoderma westbladi | reverse complement strand
CACGGACTGGCTTCGGCGGATGTAACTTCAGTACACCAGGTAATTGGTAAGGGCTAAAGTCGATTCATAATTAAAAAGACATTTAAATTGGCAGGTTAAACTGCTACAGCTAAAGGTCTAAAAGCGCGAACATTAATAGATTTTGTTTCTTTTATTGCTGAGTAGGCAATAAAACCGAAACGTACCGGTCGGACGGTAAACTGTAGGCCTGACCCGAACCGGTACTTTACCCAGTATTATTTGATTGTGAAATATTGTATATTATAGGCTGTTGGGGGATTAGGGATTGATCACTCCTTACTCCTTTATATGGTTTACTTATTTCTGTCAGTTTTATTTATCGGTAAGTGTAATATTGAGCAGAAGGCGTGTAAGCCTGCTCAGATTGTATAGATAATTTGTAGGCCAGATTGTTGTCTGTAAGAGGATTCAATTCCGCCTCATTACCCTCATAAAATGGGATAGTGGCATTTTCAGCAATATGTTGGAGATACGAGATTAGCAATAATTAATCTCGTATCAAAAACCAACATCGGGGGACAGTACAATCCCCGAAGCCATACACAAAGGAAGGTTAGAGGTCAAACCACCTCGGAGGGGACACAGCTAGCATGGGCTAGCAACAGAGGGGAAACACAATAAGGGCAAAGGAGAGCATCCACTAGGTAGCAGGCCAAGGTAGCGTAGGAGTGAAGTAATCATATATTATATCCTACATACCGGTTTGTCATTCAGTTACCCAGTTATCAGTTTCAGTGCAGACCGGCAACATTGTCTTACCGTCGTCACTAAGTGCTGTTATATGCTGTCATCATATATTGCCATTACCGGTTTATCATTCATAACATATTCAGCCATTAACCGTGCTATTATTACACATTTATATTGGAACGCAAGGAACATCAAACTCCAGACATTTTTCTCTAACAGCCTCGGCCAAGTTACCTGATATCAGCCTACGACGACGCGTACGAGCATTAACCCGGTCCGGATCCCTGATCCTGTCACATTGTCTAACTGTTGTTATGTCTGAGGCGATTGCAGTATATGTAGAGTGTCTGTCCGATAAAGTGCTAGTTAGGAAAGTGGAGGCATCCAGTGCTGTAAGGTAAATCCCCCACGAAAGAATAAGTCGTACTACGTAGTTAGAACGCTTACTAACTAACCATTTCGGAGATTGCATATACTGTGGTTTATTTAGGCTTGACAGTAGTCTGCCAGCATTTGGTCTGTGTTTTATTTGAATAGTCTGTACGGGTAGCGTAATATTTATTATTCAGAGTTTATGCAAGTATTTGCAACCTACATCTCCCCAAGTTTATTCTTTACAGTAATTATGCTTGTTATGCATACTGTTATAGTTAAATTAACCCCGGTACTACTTCAGGACTGCTTGGCATAGGACAGACTGGTGATTTTGTGCTCCGGTCATTCCAGCAGATACCGTGGTTCTTTTGGCTGTTCGCGTATATTTAACTGCTAGTTATATGTTGTATAAGTGCTTGTACCTAATTTAGGGTTTAGAGTACAGCGCTTTCCTGAAAATAATTTAGTGCATAGGCAGTATATTTGTGTTGTAACGTGGTTAATAGGTCTGTTAGATGGTTGGCTTCGATAATTAACCTCTAGGTATAGGACACTCCGGGTACATAACGTAGTGCTTATAGTGTAAGACTATAAGCCGTCAGACGGTAGCATTTCCTTATCTGGACAACACAACGTACTTAATACTACTTTATTGGTTTCAAATACCATAATTTCCTGTCAGTTTGTAAGAACCAGAAATTCTAACTCCTTGTCAGTCTGGTTCGTAAATTTCTTGTTAAATTACCCTAAAAAATTGTACGTGTAACTTGTTTATTGTTTATTTAGAGATTGTGTATTCTCAACCGATACATAAGTAATTTGTAGTGATAAGTAACTTAGTTAAGTAGAATTACTGTCAGTATTAGTGTCTAACAAGTAGCACTCCACTGAGAGCGTTCAGCCTCTGTGTAGTGACTTCTTACACAGAAATAATAACGTTTATTTCAAATATTGTCAAAACCCATTACGGGTATATATATAGATATTTATAAATCAACTCAATCAGATTTATAAAATAGTAGGCCTGTTATACATCAATTAGGTGTTAATATCAGTTGAACTGCTGCTTAATATCAGTAATAAAGTAAAGAGAAATAATTCCTAAAATTCGGATAATCAGTTATTTTTAAATAATTGACATTACCGGTGTTTATAGTAAGCTTATTATATATTTATATAAATTAGGCTAAACTTATATACCGGTGTAACAGCGGATTCTGTCCCCCCGCGGATATGGTCCGGGGGGACCGATCCGCTAGCGGATTGAGTCCGGTGGGACCGAATCTGCTAGCGGATTCTGTCCCCCCTTAAATTATAATTTTACAGTACAGTCAGACAGTGCTGAATGCAGCAGTACTGGTACTGACATAGCACATAGCAGCATAGCTTATGCATTAAATTATCGGTCAGACCTGCAGACTGATTAAACTGCAGTAGCTACCAGCTACTGCGTTAAATTAAATTCCCACATCTGTATATACTGATATAGTCGCATCAGTACAGTAGGCTATCATGGCCAACTTCGATGGGACGCAGCTTTATCAAGCCGTCTATAATTATATTTCGGGAGATGACACATAGCCTATCCAGTCAATTCAACAAAGTTGCGGAAGAGAACTATACTCAGGGAAGCGGCTAATTTCAACATTATAGATTCATTATGGATGAGGGATGATTACATGATGAGGAGGAAGATATTGTACTGTCCCTATTACAGTAATAATCATACTGTAGTTCGAGTTGTCAGGTGTCTTTGGTTGGGTTTGTCATTGGTCAGTTGGTGTCATTTCGTTTAATTAATAATTAAATGAATTAATTACCTAGGCCTAATATAAATGGTTTTACAGATAGTATTTTCGGAGGGGGGGGGGGGGGGGGGGGGGTGTGTATATTCAGTTCAACTGTTACACCTAAACCCAACTGAGTAACAGTTATTCATATTCATTCATGTTCAGTTCATTCATATTATTAGCTTGCAGGTGGGGAGCAGGGAGGATATATTTTCTAATAATAAAAAGGCTAAAACAATAGGCCTATAACCTCATTACAATAAATTTATCGTACTACGAAATTGGGGAGGAGAAGGTTACACAGACAAGGTTTTCTAACCAGAACAATAAACGATACATACTGAATAACCGGTCTGCCAGTACTGTAACCATTGACAATGAGGAAGGGAACGGAGCAGTCTGGCAGTGCATTTTGAATTTATTGCAATAACAGTGGGGGGACCAAATCCGCGAACGAGGACCCAATCCGCTAGCAGATTTGGTCCTAAGGAGACCAAATCTGCTAGCGGATTGGGTCCGGGGGGACTAAATCCGCTAGCAGATCCGGTCCGGGGGGACCGATTCTTCGGGGGACTGAATCCGCTGTTACACCGGTATTCTGTGATTGATCATAGTCTGTACTGTAATAAATAATCCTGATATATATACTATAAGGTGTATACCGGTATTCTAATATTAAATATATACCACGTTACATTGAGTAGCGATATCGGCAACTACTAGACTGACAGTTGATACTGATTTCCCCTAGACTTGCTTTAACTGTTATTATAGTAGTAGGCATTCAACTGTAAAATAAATTATGTCTGACACAAAACAAACACTGTTAGATAGTCTCTTGGAAAGAACGATCTGTGACCCAGATCAAATTATGGAACATCCCAGACCAAAGTCTAAGTCCCCTCCTACTGTAAGAAAAGTCATCCCTACAGTAGTGGTATCAGACCCTAGGCTAGTGAAGCACCATAGGTCTATTATCGGCACTAGGGCCCAAGTTAAGCGAGACCAAGCGATGGCTGCAAAACAACAACAGTACCCGAACCGAGAACTTTTTCTCAACTGCGTAGTAACTCTAGTTCCGACACCGAAGAGTTAACGCCCGAGATCGGAACAAGGAAGGAAGAAGCGGTTTATCCAGACCCACTTCTAATTCTTCCGGGGGCAGTACTCACTAGAGTACTTATAGCCGTAGAAGAACATCAAGCAGATTGGATGAGAAATAAGAGATCGACCAGGGACAGTTACGCCGGATACCCGATGGAAGAACTAAGGTCTATTGTAGAGACTCAATGGAACTTCCCCGGACCCAGACTCCCGTTTAACTTATCGGAAGCTGCTTGGGAAGACTTATACCAAATGGGAGTAGTGAGGGACACCCGAGATCCCGCTGTATGGAAGAAGTCAGCAGCAGGATATGTCCAGGGATTCTTCAACTCCTTGGAACGAATAGAAACACAGTTATTTCAACAACCACAGGGACCTCAAGAGAGGGGAGAGCTGCTTTACCAACTGAGAGAACGTATATTGAGGATCAGATTAATCCTTTCAGCCTTTGAAGAGGCCTCGAAGAGAAGTCAAGACACGTCGCTGCAGGTGGCTGTAAAGACTTGGTTCCAACGAGTGAATGCTAAAGTCCAGGGAACAACACAATGGAAGGTTCAGCTAACTGAACGCATAACCCACGGAGAATCAACCGATGCAACCTTTTCTCATGTGGAAGGTGAGGCGGTATCCGAAAAACCTCAGAAGAAGGATGCTATTGACATCTATCTGTCGGATTATCAACAATTTATAGGTGACAAATAGCTAAGGAGACGTCTAGCTGGACTTCACCCCAATAGTGAAGGAGCCAAATTTATTTGGACTCTTTAGATGCGGAGATATTAGCCGCGGAGCAGGCTAAATTTGATGAAAGCATTCTCATCGCAATGGACAAAGAAGAACAAATAAAGATAAAACAGATAGAAGACCGAAAGTAGCAGCGGCAGCGGCAGAGGCTGAAAGAAAAGAGGCAGCGGCAGCGGCAGAAGCTGAAAGAAAAGTGGCAGCAGCAGCGGCAGCGGCAGAAGCTGAAAGAAAAGCGGCAGCGGCAGAGGCTGAAAGAAAAGCGGCAGCGGCAGAAGCTGAAAGAAAAGCGGCAGTGGCAGAGGCTGAAAGAAAAGCGGCAGCGGCAGCGGCAGCAGCAGCGGCAGCGGCAGCGGCAGCGCAGCGGCAGCGGCAGCGGCAGCGGCAGCGGCAGCGGCAGCGGCAGCGCAGCGGCAGCGGCAGCGGCAGAGGCAGCGGCAGCGGCAGCGGCAGCGGCAGCGGCAGCGGCAGCGGCAGCGGCAGCGGCAGCGGCAGCGGCAGCGGCAGCGGCAGCAGCAGCGGCAGCGGCAGCAGCAGCGGCAGCGGCAGCGGCAGCGGCAGAAGCTGAAAGAAAAGCAGCAGCGGCAGAAGCTGAAAGAAAAGCGGCAGAAGCTGAAAGAAAAGTGGCAGCAGCAGCGGCAGTGGCAGAAGCAGAACGGAGGGCATCTGAAGAGCCAGTCCAACTAGAGTTGGAGAACCTTCAGGCGAAACAAGATTACTTAAATAAACAAAGGGCAGCTACTCAGATGCAACTACTGAGTCGATCTACTCCCAGAAGACAGGGATTTACCTCCTTGGATGAAGGTGATACAACTGATCCCGAGGGTAAAGGTAATAAATCTCATTCAAACGGACGTAGAACAGCGCCCCACAGGCATAAGTTGCCTAACTTACCCCCTGCGGTGAGAAGGGAGCTAGCTAATGTGGACTTAAGTAATAGAGAACCAACAGCCCAAATTATAAGAGTAGAAAGACTCCCTACTATAGTAGATGAGCCAGAAATAATTAGGCCTGTTAGCGAAGCCACTCCCTTAATAAAGACCCCTTTGCTCCCAGAACCTACCTCTAATTTCCCTTTACACAGTACCAAACTACCTATGTCTAGTAGACAGCTACCAGAATCTCAGACTGTTATTGACGCCGAGCAAGAGATAATACATGGACTATCCCCTGTCGTCCCAATATGCCATCCGGCTACATCTGTGGTAGAGTGGATGGAGGAGGGATGACGGGGGATGGAAGAATTGCTCGGGCAATTGGAAGACAATATAACAAAGTCTTCTAAATAAGTCTGATAATTAGAAGGGACTGTTCAACTGTTAAAGGGAACAGTAAGAGAGAGTAAGTTAGAGCTACAAGAAGTACAGCAAAATATCGCTCTCGAGCGCGATAAATTGGTAAATATACAAATGGGTATAATACCACCCTCTGTAATAATGTGTCAGCCCGTTAGGTCTGAAGTATTTCATGCGCAAGGTGTGGAGCCTACACGCATCTATACTGCTAGTGAAGTAGAAACTCCAATAGTAAACCCTATTAAGGGTATTAATAAGCCTGTTGATAATGATATCCCATACCAATCTGATAATAATCCGAGAAATTTATATACCGATAATTCGATATTAAATAATACGATGGCTCAAGAAAGCTTTACACGTCAAATGGCTAGAACCGAAGCCCGTCAAGCGGTAAAGGTGGGAGAAGTCATCAAGTTCAATGGAGATGAGATGAAATGGTTACCTTATAATGAATATTATAAAGATAACATACAGAACTATGTGCTATCTAACGGAGAGAAACTTAGATTCCTCATCGAGTGCTTGGAAGGATCTCCCAAGTTAATGGCGTTAAAGTTTATTGGACATCCAGATGGATTAAGACAAGTTTGGGATACACTAAACATCAGGTATGGTAATAGGACTAACATAGCTAGGTATTTATATGCGAAATTAATGGCGCCCCGAAAGTTTCTTAGCAGCGGGATTATAGAGTTTTCCGACGAGATTCAGGAGATCTGTAGACAACTAGATTGGTTAGGTAAGTCTCATGAATACCAGAATTCTATGGTTGTAGGAGCCTTAGCATCTACTTTGCCCAAGGGTGGAGTAGGTACACGCTGGGACAAGAAAGTGTTATATATGATGGAACAACAACGAAGAGACCCTACCATGGCTGATCTCATTTCATTCTTAGATGGAGAGGTAAAATTACAGCTCCTAAAGCAGTCCAGAGAGAAGACACCGGAAAATAAGGTGAGAAACCCGTTTCTAGGAGAAAGGTAATACCAGTGTGTTATACAGACGACGGCGAAAGTATACAGATAACATACAGAACTCTGTGCTATCTAACGGAGAGAAACTTAGATTCCTCATCGAGTGCTTGGAAGGATCTGACAAGTTAATGGCGTTAAAGTTTATTGGACATCCAGACAGATTGAGACAAGTTTGGGATACACTTAATATCAGGTATGGTAATAGGACTAACATAGCTAGATATCTGTATGCGAAATTAGTAGCGCCCCGAACGTTTCTTAGCAGAGGGATTATAGAGTTTTCCAATGAGATTCATGAGATCTGTAGACAGCTAGACTGGTTGGGTAAGTCTCAGGAATACCAGAGTTCTGTGACACCGGAAAATAAGGTGAGAAACCCGTTTCTAGGAGAAAGGTAATACCAGTGTGTTATACAGACGACGGCGAAAGCATACAGATAACATACAGAACTCTGTGCTATCTAACGGAGAGAAACTTAGATTCCTCATCGAGTGCTTGGAAGGATCTGACAAGTTAATGGCGTTAAAGTTTATTGGACATCCAGACAGATTGAGACAAGTTTGGGATACACTTAATATCAGGTATGGTAATAGGACGAACATAGCTAGATATCTGTATGCGAAATTAGTAGCGCCCCGAAAGTTTCCTAGCAGAGGGATTATAGAGTTTTCCAATGAGATTCAGGAGATCTGTAGACAGCTAGACTGGTTGGGTAAGTCTCAGGAATACCAGAGTTCTATGGTTGTCGGAGCCGTAGCATCAACTTTCCCAAAGGGTGGAGTAGGTACTCGCTGGGACAAAAAGGTTCTCTATCTGATGGACCAACAACATAGAGACCCAACCATGGCGGACCTTCTGTCATTCTTAAACAGAGAGGTAAGTTTACAGCTCATAAAACAGTCTAGAGAGAAGACTCCGGAAAGTAAGGTAAGTGAAAAACCTGTTACTAGGAGAAAGGTAACACCAGTGTGTTATACAGATGATTACGAAAGCCAAACGTCTTATGACGAGAATAGTGGTAAGGACACCGAGAGATCTTACTACATAAATAAGATCAGGAAAGACGTAAGTAAATCTAAGGCTCGAACCAGTGGCAAGAGGGAACAGATGACAACTCCCCCTACGTCTCCTAAGCGAATTCATGGGAGGAAGCCCGAAGAAAGAGCTAGCGTACAAAATACAACACAGGTTAAGGTAAGTAACATCAAACCTAAGTGTGTATTGTGCGACGGGCCATATCGCTTGAGTGGATATGAAGAATTCTTAAAGAAAGAACTAAAGGATAGACGTGATGTCATGTGGGATAAACGGTTGTGCTATAACTGCCTCAGGCGAGGACATCAAAGGAAAACCTGTTACTGAGACGCGAGGTGTGCTAAGTGTGGCGCGAAACATCATATCTTGCTGCACACCGAGTTTGATAAGACCCGGACGAGTCAGATAAGTGAACCCGAACTACATGTCCAATTCAGTGATGTGAACGACACTGACCACAGTTCGGAGATGGAAGGATTCTACACCGATGAATTTTCAGACGAAAATGAATCCTGTTATATGATCAACACAACCGTATATCGAGCACTTACGTATGAGACCGAAACGGAGGGAGAGGAACCCCGACTGTCGATTCCGGATCGACAGCTCTCATGGAAAAATTCAACATCATCTGTCGGTATCCGAGTGTTCCCCGTGGTGCAACTGAGAGTACATGGAATAGGGAAGAGCTTAATAGTGAATGCCCTCCTTGACTCCAGCATTACATGCACCTTTATAGACAAAGACCTAGCTGAAGATATCTTTGTTAGTCAACCAAAGTTCCGAACCAAACTGAACCTTTCCAGGATCATGCAGGTTTGGAAATCCAAGGTATCAACCGACTACTACGTGGGATCGATATCCACTCCCCAGGATGAACTAGGTGAAAATAGTGTAATAATCCAATGTACAATAGTAAGGTACGCGATGAACATGCCGTACGATTCTTTACTCAAGAAGCCGTAGAGCCTAATTCCTACGACAAAGCATTATCCGTCGAAGAAGAGAGAGCCAAGCAGATTCAGGTAATGACCACACGTTATCTGAAAGATGAAGGTCATTATGAAATTGGTCTGCCTTTCAGACGGAGAGAACCCAGCTTCATGAATAATCGACCTTTAGCGGAAAAAAGAATCGCACAACTGCATCGGCATTTGACGGCTAACGATCGAGCTAAAGAAATATATAAAACTTAATTAAAGAAGTTTATAGACAAGGGATACGCGTAGCGAGTTCCAGAAGAAACACCCATAATTGAGAGAATGTATTACTTGACACATCATTACGTTCCCAAGCCCGGTAAACCAAACGAAGTCCGGGTAGTGTTTGACGGCTCCGCCCTTTATATGGGACAATCCATAAATTCGGAACTGTTGCCGGGACCCAACTTACTCCAATCTTTGTTGGGAATATTACTACGACTGCTGCAATATTCGATCGCCTTCGCTTCCGACATTGAAGGCATGTTTCTGCAAGTTAAAGCGTTAGCTAGGGATCGAGACAGCCTACGATTTCTGTGGTGGCCTGAAGGAGACCTCAACCGAAAACCGGTGGAGTACTGGATGACAATCCAGGCTTTCAGGATCATATCGAGCCCCTCGAACGCTTGTTCGGTAGTGCGCACCACTGCCGATGATAATAGAGAAGCCTTCTCAAAAGCGGTTATCGACAACATCAAACGGGATATTTACATGGACGACAATCTAAAGTCCCTCCCATCGATAGAAGAAGCAATTGATGTTGCCAAGGGAATGGTAGAGTGCTTACAACGAGGTGGATTTCGTCTAACCAAATTCACTAGTAACTCCCGTGAATTCCTGGAATCAATCCCAGTAGAAGACTGAGGTGTTAAAGACCTTGACCTCATTAAGGATGATCTTCCAGAAACCAAGACTCTTGGTCTGAAATGGGACATGGAGAGAGATATTTTATTATTTCAACTGAAGCAACGGGATAATCCAGTTAGAACTAAACGGATTTGTCTGAGTATTCTGAACACTTATTTCGATCCGTTGGGATTCATTAGCCCAGTCATACTAGTTGCTCGGAGCTTAGTACAACAAATGTGGCTCGAAAACCACTCGTGGGATGATCCACGCAAGGGAGAACTGCTAAAGAAGTGGATGAATTGGGAAGATTCTTTACCATCTATCGAGAACTTTAAGATTTCCCGCTCGTATTTCAGTCACGTTCTCCCCACGTATTCCTATCAACTCCATGTTTTTGGAGATGACAGCGATATTGGAATAGATATAGTAGCCTAACTGAGTGTTGAAACTCCCGATGGAATTAAAGTTTCATTAGCCGCCTCCAAGGCCCTAATAAACAACAAACTGCGGGTTCCCAGAGCGGAGTTATAGGCGGCTCTATACACTACAGCCATCATCGGCCAGAATGTAACGGAACAGATCGACTATCCACTAGAGAAAACTGTCTATTGGTCTTATGCTTTACTCGTTCTGGAGTCTATAACTAATGAAGTCTGTCAGTTCAGTGTCTTTGTTACCAACAGAGTAGCCATTATACTCAGTCGGTCTAATATAGATCAATGGAGACATTCCCCTGGGACGATTAATCCAGCTGACATCGCTTCCAGAGGAGCAACTCCTCAAGAATTGATAGATACTCCAGACTGATTAGGTGGACCCGACTTCCTATGTAAAGAAGAGGAGGAATGGCCCCCTCATCTCACCACAGCGGAAATCAGACAAGCCAAGGGAGCGGAGAAAGTCAAACCGAAAACCCGGACGAGTAAATCAAAGCTGTTTAAGCCAGCGATAGATCTGTCTGTGCTACACACCGCCGGTGACGCCACTGTGGATCTAAATTCTTCCATGGATGCTACTCGAACTATAAATAAATCCGTTATAGAAATCAGAGAAAGAGACTGGAAATCTGGAACACCAGATGTCTCCCAAGGACTCTCTCCTCTCCTACAAAGGGCGATAGATCATTATAGCTCCTGGAATCGGCTTTGCAAAGCCCTTGTGTATTTGAAAAGATGTTTCCATCATCACTATTCCAGGACGAAGATCGCTAATGATACTGCTCCAGTAGTGGCTGAAAAGGTCCATGCTACTAAAGACCTTCCCACTTATAGACTGCCTGATAGGTTTCTGACTGAGAAGATCAGTTACCAAGAACATGATGAGACCAACAAGCAGATACTGAGACTCCTTCAATGTTACGAGGATTCCGATACGATATTTCCTGTTGTTAAGAAATCCACAGATGCGCTTAAGGGATCGTTTCTCTAGCACAATTATAGATGGGTTAATACTTGTCGGAGGGAGATTAACCAAAGCTCCATTGTCCTTTGACACTAGGTTTCCCATACTCATTAGAAATCTTGAAATACAAATCAAGATGATTGTAGATGTTCACAGTAAGCTTTACCACGCTAGTAAAGAACGAGTTCTTAGCGAAATTAGAACTCGCTATTATTTCAATAAGCCCCGTAGAGCTCTAAACCAAGTTCTTAGGAACTGTATACCCTGTAGGAAATCATTTAGTAGGCCTTTAACACAGCGAGAGGCAGAATTACCTAGGGAACGAGTAAGCTGTTATGAACCACCCTTTACTAATACTGGTGTGGATTTATTTGGCCCTATTGAAGTATACCGTGCTAGGGCTATAGTCAAGCGATTGTGCGTCATCTTTGTCTGTATGACTTGTAGAGCGATTCATCTAGATATGTTGAACGATCTATCTACCAACAGCTTCATACTGAGTTTACGCCGACAAATCGCTCATTTTGGGACTAGCAACACTCTGAGATCTGACAAAGGAACTAATTTCATAGGCGCCAATAACGAGATTAAAGCTTACGTAAAGGATTGGAACCAAAGACAGGTGGACGATCAGCTAAGAGTAACAGCATCTAGCTGGACCTTCAACGCCGCCGACGCCCCTTGGTGGGGAGGAAGTTGGGAGAGACTCATACATAGCGTAAAGACCACATTTCACTTTATAGTTCCATGCCGCGCGTATCCCACCGACGAACTTTTGCGGACGTTAATGGAAGAAAACACCGCCTATCTCAACGAGAGACCGCTTATGCCAGTCTCATCGAGTCCCGACTCCCTAGAAGCGCTAACACCCACGCATTTCCTACTAAAGAAACCTGTAGCCATGCTCCCGCAATCGGAAATAACAGATGGAGACGAATACTGCCGACAAACTTGGCAACTTATGCAGTTATTATCCCGTCGTTTCGCTGACCATTTCGAAAAACATTATCTTCCTACGCTACAACTTCGAACAAAGTGGTTTGCGCAGCAAGAAAACGTCAGCGCCGGAGACATGGTCCTTATCATGGAATCAGATCTTCCCCGTAAGAGGTGGCAGACAAATCGTATCATCGAGACTCATATATCCGATGATGGTTTAGTGCGATCGGTAGAACTCGTCGTCATGCGATTTAACTTTAAGAAACCTGGAATTGTGTTCGAAACGCAACGATATCGTTTTTCTGAGAATTAGATTCCTCTCAGAATTCTGTACTAAGTATGGACGTTTCAGACTTTGGCCCAAGAACATCTGATGGCCTTAGTTATAAGAACGTAAATCTATTAACCTGAATCACCAAACCAAACTCAATATACCACCAAACTACACTTCATGAACACCTACTGACTGTTCACCGCACTACTGTTTTAATGCTGTTTTATATTGTGTTAATTGCTGTTTATATTAATGGATGTTATATTTGGAGAATACCGACAAATAATCGTAAACCCCTCAACTTTCTTGATTACTGAGGTAAGCAGAGGAAGGGTCTACCGGTAGCAACTGTGACTCAAATTATAGTGGTTTTGTGTGAATTAAATGCTATTTCATAATCCCTACGTGTGTCAGTTGCAATCTTCCTTATATATGATCAAAATCAGTGACGGCAGGGTTGGATTAAATTGGCAGGTTAAACTGCTAAAGGTCTAAAAGCGCGAACACATGGGGTCATCAACGGTGAGTGGAACTAGTTGTATTTCAAATTTCAAGCAATATGATAAAGATTTGTAGAAAAATCTGGGGGGGGGGTCCGTGTCATCAGAAAATGACACTATATTACGGGACATGGTGTACTTTTATAGTACTAGTAGCGTATGCTGATTTATAATAAAATTATAATGCCTCATAAATAGTGCTGTATCGGCTAGGCCTACTACAGTACTACAGATCGAAAATACGCCACTCTCGAGGAACCGAACCTTGGAAAGATTTTCGCCTTCGGATTTCCTTCTGACGACGTTGAATCAAATACGCGCCTGCGGGCGCTTCTTAACATTGTTGTCATATCCAGATATCGTAAATATTGACCGGGCGGAGAACGGTAGAGTACAAAATAAAGACCCAAGACCAAAGACCCAAGACCCAAGACCTGTACAAAACAAAGACCCCCCCATGTACAAAACAAAGACCCCCTCATGTACAAAACAAAGACCCCCCATGTACAAAACAAAGACCCCCCCATGTACAAAACAAAGACCCCCCATGTACAAAACAAAGACCCCCCCATGTACAAAACAAAGACCCCACCATGTACAAAACAAAGACCCCCCATGTATAAAACAAAGATTCGCCTAGCGCCAAATGCCCCCCCCCCCCCCCCCCCGGGTCATATAAGCCCCCTACCGCGCAGAATGCCCCCCCCCCCCCCCCGGTGATTTTATGGTTTGAAATAAGGGATTCAATTGTAATTTCATTTTACAGACCTATTTATTACATATCATAAGTAGGCCTATACCAGAATACCATACACAATATACAATGATACATAACAATGTACAGTACAGTGGGTGGCATTAATGTAAATGTATTCTTAAATACAGTAGCTGCTCATTAACTTCTGCCACGAACTCACGTCCCTGATCTGACATCACGATATCCGGCTACGCCACCCCGTAGCGAGTCAACAATTCGTACAGACAGAAATTCCGCAACGCGAGTCTTTTCCAGGAAGAGCCTTCGGGCCATTTAGTAGTAGTCCGTACGTCATTAACGCATTTCCCTTCAGCGTCAATGGTAGCGGCCCTATTAAATCTATTCCAATTCGAGACCAAGTCTGGCTCTTAACTTGAATTGAATTAAGAGCAACCAAGGTTCGATTTCAGTTTAGTTACACAATGATCAGATGATAGCCCACGAATGCACATATAGGGGATGGGGGGGCGGGGGGGGGGGGGGGAACTGGACGCAATAAAATTCCCTCTCCATAGGGAAAATTCGACGCAAATAACAGCTGATTATTCTCAAAAATAAAACTGTAACCTGTTCTAGTGTGCTTAGTTTATTGTTTTGGTTAAAATAACGTGCCACTGTAACCTGCTCATTTCCCTAAATTGAGACTTTAAAATTGAGGCGGGACCCTACCATTACCGTTTACTGCTGCACTGTCAGCTTATTTAGTATCTTAATTCTGAATCTTATCTTAATTCTTTGCAGTTGGGGTGGGGCATTTGGCGCGGAACGCTGGAAGGGGGTCATTACGCGCTAGGTGAGTATACCCGGGGGGTCATTACGCGCTAGGCGAGTATACCCGCGGGGGGTCATTACGCGCAAGGCGCAGGGGGCAATTTCGACTGGGACACCGGTCCCATGGGCTCTCTGTGTCAAATCTAATTTAACGGAGGCCTAAGCGTTTTGCATGAAATTTCTCTCGTATCTCATCTGGACCAATCAGGAAACAGTATTCGACTACGCGTATGTCAAATCGCCCAATGTAATGTATAGAACGTGGATACGTAAGGCATACGTTGAAACGGTAAATTGTGATTTATGTATGCCTATACCGTATTCAGTATTGTGTATATATTCAGTACAGTATATATTTATATATGGAAAAAATCAATCAAACCGGTGGTACAGATATCAGGAGATAGGGCCTAAATGCTGAAATGGATAATGTACCGGTACCCACTAACACTAATGATGTCAGTAACATAATTACTGCGCATGTCGACAATGTGACTCCAGAAACTCATTACGAAGTACCGGTACCGGTATGTAACAGCGACGGCGCAGAGTTGATCACGAAGAGAAAATCCAATGTGCGGGTGGACAAACCCAAAACGAAGAAGCGAAGTAAAAGTTTGCGTTTAAAGAGATTCAGAATTCGGACAGCGAAACGAAAAGATGGTTCGAATAAAAGTCCTGATAAACTCACTACACTGCAAAACTACCACACACTCAGGAGAAAAATGAAATTGTTGCTTTTCGATCAAGAGTGTTTCAGGAGTGAATTCAACCGGTGCAAAGCGAGGTTGATGTCTGTAATGGTGCATAAAGTCTGTTTGTTAGATCAACTGATACTCAACGAAGATTCTGCGAAACGGAGTGGTGCCTTGGCTACTACAGACAACAACAACGCATGCAGTAGTACATCAGAGAGCAACCTGTCGACTCTAAACCAATCGAACACAGAGTTCGAAGTTGTTCCGGAGACGTCTGGACTCGATTCATTGTTCGCAGGGCAACTCGATACAATTAATTTCGCGTCTAGTAATTGGATAGAAGCCGATGAGGATAACTCGTTATTGGACTCTCGAGTAAACGTTCCTTGTGGGGACCGCGATTTATATGACTTTTCTAAAAATAAAACCCAAATTAAATCGAATTTAAGTCAAACTAATTCAACTTCATTAAAATCGAGCGTGGCTAAGGCTGGTACCGGTACCGGTATCAGAGGGGCGGGGCCTTTCTATAAATCAGCGACAAAGTCGCCAAAAATTATTGTTAGTTTATCGTCATCTCGTGATGAAGTTACCGCAGACGAATTAAGAGAATCTGCAAGTGTTATAAATATTCGAGAATCTCAAAAAGAAACTTCTAGAAGAATATTGAGTTCTAGTAAACCTAAGCAAACTAATAAAAAATCTACAAAACGCAAAATAAAAATCGTGAAGCTTGGTAAAACTTCGCCGGAAAGTTCTCCGCGAGTGGAGCCGCGTAACAAGGGAGTAGTGCAGGTTGTACGGGCGTCCAGTAAGAAGGTGCAAACCGCCCGGACGTCCGGTGTCCGAACACGGCGGACGCCGCACCTCCGGTACCCCAACGACCCAACCCGGTACCGGCGCTGTCTGTTCGAGATTTCCCACGGGGAGTTCTGTCAGGAGATTTTCACCAAATCGTGTAAGAGTAACTACTGTCAGCGGCATAAAAGCGCTCAAGGACGTCAGAAACGGGTGGATATGCCAAAGATTATTCCCACAATCGATCTGAGTTCCCTCCCAGATGATAACGAAGACGCTGAGGAAACTTTAGAGGCGTTAAATGTGGTCGATCTGAATTAAATCTAACTGATTTATTTATTTACTTTGTTTCATATTGTTTATTTATTTGTGAGGAAGTAAATTCGCTATCCCAAATGGAGCAGTGTGATATATTTTTCAACTTCATATACAATTTACAACATAAATATTATTTCCCCCAAAAACAATTTTCATACCCCAAAAACAATTATAAAGACCTGCATAATCTTGTAACATGTGTTAACTTTCGTTTATTGTTTTGGTTCCCCCAACACGCCTCTGTAACCTGCTTCTTTACTAACCTGCTTAATTTTAGCTTGACTTTGACTAACATATTTGTAGATGAGTGGGAGACTTTAAGGAAAAAACAATGAACTCAATAACATTGAATTTAATCCCTGTAACATTAACAGGCACCCCTGTCTAGTCTGCCTAGTACATGTACAGTACTGTAGTTTGAAGCTGCTAAAATATGTATGTAAATGCTTTTAGTAAGAACTACTTCAGTCAAAATGTTTCACTTTCTATTATGCTTTCTAACTGTTATTAAATTATTGAAATAAAATATTGTTCGTCTAGGGAGGGTGGGGGGGGGGGGGGGGGGGGGGGGAGTTTATAAATTTACGAAAAACAAATTTTTGTCACAGAGGGGGGGGGGGGGGGTCGAGCTTGCGTGACACTTTGTGACAGAGGGGGAGGGGGGGTCAAAAAACTGGAAAATTTGCGTGACATACTTTATGAACGCCCCCTTATACCATCAAATTAGTTGTTTTTGAGCCAAGATCTAAGGGTTAAGCTGTTTGTTTAAGGGGGGGGGGGGGTACACCATTTTGATCCAAAATATGTCGAAGTTATTTTTATGATCTATTATACAGTACAAATTGAATTATCCATTCCCTTGGACCCACATTGGGACATTTGGTTCCAAGTGTATCTACTCAGAAAATCGTCTTCCACGAGAGAGTATTTTTACATTAGCCCTATGGGACAGCGGCGCTCATCAAAGCTAGCAAACTACCGTTATGAAATGTCAATCATTCAATGGGAAGTACTCTGATGTGAGTGGTGGGTGGGCTGCTGGGCGTCTAAAAGGGCGCTTACTTGCTGGTTCTGCTAACTAACTATGTTAGGTGCACTGCTGCTACTCAAGGCTTCCTTCCACCTGTGCCTTTATAATGTACTGTATAATGTTTAACATGGTTTCCTAATAAACCATAATTCATGCAAATGGCGTGGTTATAAATAAAAAATGTATTCGTTAACATAAGTTATTAGTAAACAAGAAGTGTATTTACTTTCATTTAATATCATGAACTCGATTAAAATTACATTATTAGTTCACACTTTTCACACTACATAAATAAAACTTTTATCAAGTTTAGTTTAAAGATATTTGCAACCACATGAAAATACGTCATCAAGTTTTAGCTTAACATAATGTGGTGCATAATGTGGTGGTGGGTTAAGGCCCCATATTCCATAGAAGGAAAGAAAGCGCCTCTCTGAACAGGTACACTACCACATGCTATTTGACTGCTGCTTAGAATGGAGCTTATGTAAAAAAAAAAAAAGGCCCCCCAAACCACAACCACAGCTGTTGTTAACCAGAGTTGTACTACTGTCAATCAACCCAAAGGGAGCCCAAATTGCGGTAAGTTCGAAGTCAATTGAATATTGCATGGGAGTTGCATGAAAACGTTAACTCCGGGTATATCCAAGTGCCATAATGTCTGGTTTTAAGGGTAGTTTGACTTTCCAAGTACATAGTTACAGTCTACTTTGTGTGCAATGGCGAAGACATGGATAAATAAAAGTTGGTACATATGCATCCAGGGGAATGGATAATTAAAATGTTAATGTAATGCACAATTAAATGGTGTTTACAAATCAGAAAACCACAATTTAATAGCTCTTTTACTTTTAAAGTTATAAAAAATTTCATTTAGGGAGACCTATTGAAATTACTTTTACTACAGTACGTATAATAAAAGGTCGATTATCTCCAAATATTATTTTTATGAAATTGTCAACTTCAAATCCCTACTACTTCTACAATTTTTGAGCAATTAGTCTGAAAATTTCTGTGGATGTCTACATAGCCACCCTGCATAAAAGTATCAGACAACTTTTCGAAATTTTTTGCTAATAATATTTAAATACTATTTATAATAAACCTAAAAAAATTAGCATAAATTTGCAGCACCACCTAGTGGTGCATAATTATTATCGCAAAATATCGCCTAATAGTTATGTTGCCTCACCTTCATTTATATGATCTATCATATAAAAAAACTTTCATGTGATTAGATTCAAAACTGTAAAAAGAAAAGCATAGATGCACGGAGTACACTTACCGGTACATTTGCTTTTATAATCCGGCGTGAGAGGGCACAAAGCACAGTCCATCTTGTAGCGTTGTAGGTAACTTACAAACAGCTGACTGAGATATTAGCCAATAAGACGATTACTCATGGACTTCTAGAATATTAATTTATTTTGCCTATAGCTAGCTACCTAGTTTCCAATCCTGGTATAAATAACATTCTAGAAGTCCATGGATTTTGGGTAACAGACGTTTCGGTCTAAGACGTTTTGGCCTAGGACGTTTCGGCCCAATAAATGAAATACAAGATTTGTTTGTCGGACGTTTTGGCCCAAAGATTCACTTTACTCCCTTAAATAAGTTATTAATAATAAGTTATTCAATATATTTGTTTTGTAGTTGTTACGTTCGTTACAAGAGGATGAGTTGTCAGTAGGAACTGCTCAGACACCTGTTTGAAAGGCGTCAAGATCGAAGTTCTACATTATATTTATAAATAATAACTAATGTAATATTATTATTATTATTTATTAATATAAATTTACACCATACTGTAACTTTGAACAAAGATAACATAAAATGCTGACAAATTAACTTTAGTTAATACAGTTAGATAATTAAAAGTAAGTAATAGTAAAGGTAATAGGTAAAGTACTAAAGGTAAAGTAATAGTTAAAAACATACGTATTTTAAAATGTGAGTCAATAAATAATGTACATTAAAATACACCCAATTAAAATTATTACTGTATTTTAATGTTGGTCATACAAATACAGTATAATAGATAAGAAATATTCCATTAAAGGGGCATTGCTAATAATTATGAGACAGACTGGATGTCATATGGAATGAGATAAAATATATGCGTATTAAATTTAAATTTAGATGAAATATATGGGTATTAAATTTAAATTTAGAGGAAATATATGCGTATTAAAAGGACCAGAATTGCTGGATGTGAAGTGAAATAAAATATTAATAAAAGCATTATACGTCGTTATGTATGGGTATAAATCATCTATCATCGAGATGAGAGTTATTGTTTCAACAGATCATTAAGACATAGCTGCAACACACTGTCCAGCTAAAAATATTATCAATTGAGTAATTTTAAAAATTAATGAAGTATCTCCAAAATATATCGATCAGACGATATTTATGTAAGCCCTAAATGGTTCGTGAAATTGATTCGCTTTAGTAGTACAGTATATATTAGCAATGTGGTACTCGGTACCAAAAGTTTTGTTCTGACTTGCATTTTTCGGCCGCAAAACATAATGGGGCAGAGCACCACATGTGTAAAAGCTTTTGTGGGATAACTGATACGTTTGCCTTTGCTGGCCAGTTCCCCCCCAGGCGCTGGAATACTCTAAAAAAGGTTTTCTAACTGTATATATATTCCCCTCGCCCGCAAGGTACCTTTACAGGGGTTTTAACGGACATAAAAGTAATTCTGCTATATACGTGTTTTAGTGGACATGGTAAGACAAAAAACTTGTAATGCACCAACCACCTTTCACAGCTTAGCCGTGATGATTCATATTACGACATCTAGCAGCTGGTTGCTGACATGGAAACAGCCATTGGACGCGTGGTTCTTTGTTTGGCTTGGGCCAATCAGGGCGGTTTTTCCTGTCGACGTGTAGCTTTTCTGCCGATCATAAGGAGAGTGTTCAGTCTTACTGTTTTTTCTTGATACTTTGTTGTTATTGCTGTCTAAGCCAGAAACACCGGCATTTTTGGATAGATACTGCTGTACCGTAAACTGCTTGAATTATCGAAAGTATAAACTGTTACCGAACTAATTTAACTTGATAATCATACTCATTAACTAATCTTGATACTTTTGCATTAATCATATTGCTTGTACTGTTATTTTACCGTCAGTTATCAATTGTAAATATTTGTTGATGGAAATATTGCTATTTGGATAATACGGATAAATCACCCAATTCCCAATTTTCTTGATAACACTACAGGTTAGAGAGACCGGCTATACATAACAATTGCGATTTATATTAATGTGGTGTGTATTGAATCCAATGTTATTTAGCAGACCCTACGTGAGTCAATTACTGCTCTCTTTATGTGTGATCAAATATACTGACTGTCGGCAGAATAGTGTGTATGATTGTGATTGGTAACAAAGTATTTCCTAAAGAATACGCTTTATACTTTAATCATAAGCAGTATCGTTGCGTTTTAGTATAAGTCTTAGTTCTGTTTAAATAGATAAAGCGCCACGTCCTAAAGGAACTGTTAATATTTCCCGAAAGCCAATAATATCTGTCAGAGATTAATTATTAACGATCTATCGAATAATACATTAGGTATACACTGCAACCTTACACTGTAATAATACAATTCAAGCATCCGAATTCAGTCTCCCGGGTGTAGATCCATCGGGTGAATGATCGCGCATGGGCTGATTTCGGCTAATGTTTTGCGTATTAGCATAAATTATTGTCGTATGCTAAAGTGGTTTTAATTAACTAAAAGACATATAAAATTTGGCAGGTTAAACTGCTAAAGGTCTTCAAAAGCGCGAACAGTAACAGTTTATAATTATCTTATTGCAGTAGGCAATAAGGTTGCAAGTGTAGGCATTAAATACAGTTT
>JAUCBJ010005684.1:0-37979 GCA_032718475.1 Nemertoderma westbladi | reverse complement strand
GCCAGCTTAACAAAAACATTTGTACCGCCACAACACCCTATCCCCCATGACTTTCGCGAGATTTATTTGTTTTTACAGTACTAGTTTACAGGCCCGTAGCCAGAATTTTAAAAGGGCGGTTCGTTTTTACCAAAAAAGGGTACTTTTTATTCGTTTAACTAATGAAATATAGGCCTATCCATTGGTTTAGCCAGTAAAGTAAAGTAAATTTTCTTTGGCTGCAGGCCAGGGATTACGCACAAAGTCTGACGACTTATTTCCAGTGCGGCCCCCCCCCCCCAGAACTTTACTTCCCAGAGGAAAGTACTCATTTAGCTACCACTTTAGGATGCAAGGCAGAGATGCGCCCTGGCTGGTCCCTTTAAAGACGACCTACAGGAGATGTGAATTTAATGCAACCACTACACCAAGGTGGAACCAGAGCATACTGGCATAATTAAGGTATGAGTAGGGTGGGGGTCTACTACTACTACTGTAATCGACCTGCTGCATTGAAACTGAACATTGAGATGCTATACCGCTATACCGGTTTAAACAAGTATTTTGTCACCACCATGCAATCCACAATTGGCAAGGCCAATGCAGCGTTCATTAAGAATGCTGTGGCCGCCAGCATATCAACACATATGCACCGCCACAACACCCTATCCTCCACGACTTTCGCAAGATTATACGCATCTTCAAGGGCTTTAGAAGGCGTCTCACGAAATTCATGGAATATCTACCATGCTTATTTTCTCCATGGGGCTGCCAAAACACAAGATTGTGCACTGCACACGCTGGTCCTACCGTCGAAAACAATCTCCTGCAAAACAGAGGCGGCTTTGTTCTAGTGTGGACCAACGTTGGGGGATCCAATGAGACACCTCCAATGTTATATAGTTTCTGGTGGGAGATGTGTGCATTGTACTTGACACAGTTAACCCGACGTAGCATTCTTGTGAATGTGCCATCCAGATATTTGGTATCCTGCATGAGCAGAGCCTAGCATGTCTAAATACTTAGACTTTAAGTGATGAATTCTGTGTGACTGCCATATCCTGGAAAGCCCATTCAATGCTGCCCATGCCTTTCCCTTACGTATTCGAAGATCCCAGGTAACAGAAGTCGTTCACATGCTCAAGCATAACATCCTTTGAGCTTATGCTCATCCGATCAGATATTTGCTGAGGACTTTCAAAGTTAACTGTCAAAATGATGGTCTGTTTGTAGTTATTAAAAATACTAACACTAGAAGCAGCCTGTTCTAATGAGCTGAGGAGACGTTGGAATCCCTGCCGCCTCTAGTGATTCTGGGAGTACTCCTAAGTCATCAGCAAAGTCTATATCAGTTAGGTACTTTGCAGGATTTCCTCGACTTCTGGAGCCAGTAGGTGGAGTTATCATCACCCCATCATCATTATGATGATCTAAGGACATGCGTAGAACAGTGAACGAGAGACTTGTTTTTTGATAACTTTTCACATATCCTTATAAGTGATAAAATGGGCTCCATGGTCCCACGACCTTTACGGAACCCATTCTGATTTCCACGGAGCAGTCTCTCAATGAGATCCCTGTTGCGATTTAAAATAATTATGTTATATAGCTTTGCAGCAATCGAGATCAATGATATTCCCCGAAAATAACCATAGTGTTAGGTTGCCCTTCTTGGGAACTGGCACCAACTTATTTGTTTCATTTCCTGAGGGACTCTTGTTGTTCTGTTCATGTCTACAATGATGGGATAAATGAGCTTCAAACACTCATCTATTTTAAAGACCTCAGGGGGAACACCATCTACTCCACTGGCACGATTGGTCTTAATGTTTTTTGCGCATTCACTTCTGCAAAGGCGATATCGCCAATGGGAATATCTGGGAATACAGACCCAGACACTTTTACTTCTATAAAGTTATCAAGCAATACCCTGTCATTATTGAGGAGCTTTTCAAAGTGGGCCTTCCAACCATTATTGAGGCAATTTGCTGGTGAATCTGCCTTAACGTTGGTGGTGGGTTGGCTTTTCCGCCCATCAGGTAGGGTGGACCAGTCCCCGGCAGTGAGAGTACCATGTGCGAATGGGTAAGCGGAAACAATGTGGGGGGGGGGGGGATGTTTAATTATCAATTAACGATCAGGTTACAGTTCCACGTTATTATAATCAAAACAATAAACGAAAGTCAATAGAACAGATTATAGTTATATTTTTCAACCGCTGTCAACCGCTGTTATTTGCGTCGGTTGGCCGATTTTATTGCATCCGGAGACCACCCGGAGACCACTGGAGGGGGATGGATTTTTATTGTTGCGTCCTGATACCACCCTACTTCGGTATGCGAGTCTCAACTAATAGCCAACCAGACGGAGGAGCAAGAAGTTACGGAAGAACGGAAGGAAGAAGAGCATAAAATTAATTCAAATTTCTCTTAATTTCTCAATTTAAATGAATTATGTTGTTTTGAGTTGTGAAATTAAATAATCTTACAGTCAATGTACAATTGATTAGTGTTATTGTGCACTCCTTCTTTTTTTTTTACAACGTGGCGGCTTTTTTACCAAGTTTCCCGCCTTAGTTTTTAAAATATTAAACATATCCAGTACGTAATTAATAAACTATAAACCAAAGAAACACAGTTAATAAAAACTAATAATTATTAATAACTAAGTATTATTTATTACGTCAGGCTCTTAACAGTATATTCTTTCAAACGTGAGATAATAATTTAATTTAATAACTTAATATACTAATTTTAAATAAATGATATACTTGATAATTTTATATTAAAATGTTGAATGTTATAAATTAATCACAATATCAATGTATTCAGTTATGGATAGACTAATTTACTCGGATTAATTTCTTATTCAGGAGTTCCAGAGTAAATAAATGGGGACAACAGGTGGCATATAAAGAAAGGGTTTACTTTACAGAAAGCAAACTTTATTCTAAGCGATAACGGTTGTGACGTTGTGGAGGGCGTGACGTAATGATTGATTCAAACATGAGTAATCGAATGTATCTAGATCTTAGTGATAAGCGAGGAGGTATTTGTGATGTAAGATACGAGTGGTAATTAGTAACTGAATTGAGTAAATTTAAATAAATATGATTTAATCTTCTAAGAACATGTTTATTTTCAAACAGAAGGGTTTTACTGCACCAACACCACTAATAACGAGTAATTTCTACAATGTATTAGGCCTAGGCTATAAACACACAACATAAAACTTGATTAATTTCATTTTCCTCTTGGTCTGAAACCTATTAGCAAACATCAACCTCAAAATATAATTTCTGAATCTAAAATAATGGGGTGTGTGAGTATTTCTAGAGCTGTTTAATGTATTAACAATGTATATTCTGGACCTACATAAATATAGGATGATTCAGCTACTCCTCGCACTTCGAACCTCAGTTAACTATACTGGGTGTAAGGATGGAATAATTCTAGAACCTGAACTTTACTCCTGGAAACTTTATGATGTTTTAGTAATAACTATTTACATATTTTTACTTGTGTGTTAAGTTGTGAGTAACAAATTAACATTTGCTGATCCGAATGTTTTGCTCCACAAAGGAAAGTAGTGAATGGGTGAGTGTAAATAATTCCGCGAGTATTATAACACTGTAAAGTAGTTTGCAACATGTATGTATTTAGTTTTATTCTAAAATTGTTACTTTAAGAAACAACGCCGAAACGAAACCGAATGAAAATTAAATTTTTAAATTTCCATTTGCAAGTTTCAGGCTCAAGTTCGGTAATTAAATAAAGTACTTGTAGAGGGATGTATAGTCAAAGTCTACAATATATATTTTGAGCGTACAGCTGTAATACGATATGTTGTCCTCTGGAGATATTATACTGAGCTACATAAACAACTAGCTGTTAATAATAACTGCGTAATGTTGAAGTAAAGTTGAAATTTTTGAATATTACCGATGTGTAAAACAAACATACGTGTAATATTATATATTATGATCCCTCACGATGATAGTGGATGGTACTCGTAGTCTTTCAAATATTAAATTGTCAGGTTTTTCGATTGGCTATGGGAATTGGCATGGATTATTGTGAGTTACACAAAACATCTGTTTTACGTATTAAGAGTGCCGAAAGGGTGCAGCATCTTTCAGGACTCCTCGAAACAGCGCTAAATTTTGGTGTAACTAAGTTAAAATCCAGAATTAAAAGTACTTTTTACCGTATTGGTTGTATTTACCACATGCTTTTATAGTTAGTAGACAAAGTTGATTAAAATTTAATATAATATGTAATATTTTATGTAATTATACATTACTTGTTTATACTGTTTAGGTCATTAAGTATTTAAAGCAAGTAGGTTTAATATACCACATTATATCTCCATTTTGTTTGATAAAATAGCACAATAAAACTGTAAACAAGCCCTAAATATATGTTTTAAGACTGTGCAAAACTTTACAATGCTACTGAACCTAATGCTTGTATTTGCTCTATGGTTGTTACGATAACCTCAACAGACAAATCCTCAAGTTCTGGCCATCAACTAGCAAACTATACCGGTACACGCACCAGCATACGCTAAATCAGGCAACATCTTCAGCTCTGGATGGATGCATTTTTCAATAAGAGGAGTAAAAATGAATATACTTTTATGCTCTATCAATTCCTATATAATAAACTTGAGAAATTTCACCAATAATAATAACTACAAAAGTTTTTAAAAGAGATTTGTAATGTTATAATTTGTTCTACAATAATTGTAACATTCTTGTTGCAAAGTACTTTACAGCGTTCTGAACCTCATACGGTATACTTGGGTGTAAACACTAGCTCATTACTACATTACAAACCATTCAGATTAGCTCACTGCAAAGTGCTAACTCCATAAACAGCTGAAATATGTAAAATGAAAGCATGATATAAATAACTATTTTGTAAATGATAATTTCTCGTTGATCAAGATATTTATATATTTTATTTCATTTATATAATTTGGCGAGCGCGTTTTAGTGAAAGAGGTAATTTATACATCAAAAGGTGATACGCGAAAAAATCGATGCAAGTCATTATATTCTTAACATTGCCTAATTTCCTCTCGAAATCCCTCCCTCCTGGTCTAAAAAGAAGTAGGAGTCGCTCATTATCCCGTACCACGTTGCTGTTCGGTTCGGCAGAACCCCCCCCCCCCCCAGGTTGTGTCGGTGTCGGTGTCGTTGTCCTGGTTTGGTGTTGCCTCCGCCGTCGTCGCTACTGAAGTCTGGCGACGACCCGCTATATCGTCGATATTTTTCCCTCATTGTCGATGGCGGGTTTCTCTCCTCTTCTTTACTCGTCTTTATAGAAGGTGATATCTGATAGCACCTGAACCCTGTGGTATCAAGGTACTTTTTCCCCGAAAAATATATTCTTATCTATTTATATGGGAGGGAGTATTGATCTCCCGGCGGGATTAAAATAAGAGCGGGTTAAAAAGGCAACATTGTGAAGAATAATACAAATAATGTCTTTACATTTAGCCTTTTGACCTTTTTCACGTTAAAGAATGATGTCACTTTTTATAAATTGGGTTGATCATGAGAGAAAATAGTGAACTCTATTATGTAAAAGCATCACGTTTCATATGATACCAGCTAACACTTATTATATAGTTCCTGGAATACAAGTTCAATAATTACTGCAAATATACTCAATTAATTTTTGAATCTGGTGCTTTTGTTAGAGATTCGTTTATTTCATGATAATTAAAAGAATTACAGAGATTATTCACATTATTGATTTGAGATTTGTTTGAATATTTATTCTTACATTAATTTATGTTTTTCAGTTTGATGCTAATATGTTTCATACCAATAATAATGTGAATAATATATTATATTCACCCGTAATAGATATAGTATTTACGTAGTAAATTGTCCCTAGAATGTATGAACATACGATATATATATATTATTGATTTTTAGATAAAGTTAAAATAATAATCTTTCAGTTTGTTTTCGATTATCTACACCGTGGGAGTAGCAACAGAGGTCATATAGGCGTAACCAACACCCAGAGCTGTGGCAACAGTGAGAGTTAGAGCGACAACCACACCCACTTCTATCGGACTGCAATATAATTTGAAAATCGTTAGAACTTGTTACTTTAACTGTATGGTGAGTGTATGTATGTATGTTTGTATGTTTATGACACGACATGCCTCGATCCCACACCGGAATGTAAAGAAAATATTTGGAATATTATTATCGAGGTGCTGACATTGCAGACTTGACTGACAGTCACATTGTCTTACCGCAAAAACAATTTAAAACAAATATACTTATTTGCCTGTCCTTCACCATTTTATTGAAAATTATTGTTATAATTATATTTATAATAATTTATGGTTAAAATGAGAATTGAATATATTTACAACAATATTACTAATTCGCTTTTAATTCATTATTTATCATAACTAACCTCCATTGCCATGATACTTGTTCTGGTGGCGGAGTTTCTATTGGCGTTGTATCATCGTCTGAATAAAAAATAAAAAATTCAATTAATTAGTGTAACGAAGCTAACTAAGCTTTATGTAGGGTAGTTCATACGTTATAACGAAGCTATCTCTATGTAGGGTAGCTCATACGTTATAACGAAGCTGTCTCTATGTAGGGCAGTTCATACGTTATAACGAAGCTATCTCTATGTAGGGTAGCTCATACGTTAGAACGAAGCTGTCTCTATGTAGGGTAGCTCATACGTTATAACGAAGCTCTCTTTATGTAGGGTAGCTCATACGTTATAACGAAGCTGTCTTTATGTAGGGTAGCTCATACGTTATAACGAAGCTGTCTTTATGTAGGGTAGCTCATACGTTATAACGAAGCTTCTCTATGTAGGGTAGCTCATACGTTATAACGAAGCTGTCTTTATGTAGGGTAGCTCATACGTTATAACGAAGCTGTCTCTATGTAGGGTAGCTCATACGTTATAACGAAGCTGTCTCTATGTAGGGTAGCTCATACGTTATAACGAAGCCGTCTTTATGTAGGGTAGCTCATACGTTATAACGAAGCTGTCTCTATGTAGGGTAGCTCATACGTTATAACGAAGCTCTCTTTATGTAGGGTAGCTCATACGTTATAACGAAGCTGTCTTTGTGTAGGGTAGCTCATACGTTATAACGAAGCTGTCTCTATGTAGGGTAGCTCATACGTTATAACGAAGCTCTCTTTATGTAGGGTAGTTCATACGTTATAACGAAGCTATCTCTATGTAGGGTAGCTCATACGTTAGAACGAAGCTGTCTCTATGTAGGGTAGCTCATACGTTATAACGAAGCTCTCTTTATGTAGGGTAGCTCATACGTTAGAACGAAGCTGTCTCTATGTAGGGTAGCTCATACGTTATAACGAAGCTGTCTCTATGTAGGGTAGCTCATACGTTATAACGAAGCTCTCTTTATGTAGGGTAGCTCATACGTTATAACGAAGCTCTCTTTATGTAGGGAAGCTCATACGTTATAACGAAGCTCTCTTTATGTAGGGTAGCTCATACGTTATAACGAAGCTGTCTCTATGTAGGGTAGTTCATACGTTATAACGAAGCTATCTCTATGTAGGGTAGCTCATACGTTAGAACGAAGCTGTCTTTATGTAGGGTAGCTCATACGTTATAACGAAGCTGTCTCTATGTAGGGTAGCTCATACGTTATAACGAAGCTATCTCTATGTAGGGTAGTTCATACGTTATAACGAAGCTATCTCTATGTAGGGTAGCTCATACGTTAGAACGAAGCTGTCTTTATGTAGGGTAGCTCATACGTTATAACGAAGCTGTCTCTATGTAGGGTAGCTCATCCGTTATAACGAAGCTGTCTCTATGTAGGGTAGCTCATACGTTATAACGAAGCTGTCTCTATATAGGGTAGCTCATACGTTATAACGAAGCTGTCTCTATGTAGGGTAGCTCATACGTTATAACGAAGCTGTCTCTATGTAGGGTAGCTCATACGTTATAACGAAGCTGTCTCTATATAGGGTAGCTCATACGTTATAACGAAGCTGTCTCTATGTAGGGTAGCTCATACGTTATAACGAAGCTGTCTTTATGTAGGGTAGCTCATACGTTATAACGAAGCTCTCTATGTAGGGTAGCTCATACGTTATAACGAAGCTGTCTTTATGTAGGGTAGCTCATACGTTATAACGAAGCTGTCTCTATGTAGGGTAGCTCATACGTTATAACGAAGCTGTCTTTATGTAGGGTAGCTCATACGTTATAACGAAGCTGTCTTTATGTAGGGTAGCTCATACGTTATAACGAAGCTGTCTTTATGTAGGGTAGCTCATACGTTATAACGAAGCTGTCTTTATGTAGGGTAGCTCATACGTTATAACGAAGCTGTCTTTATGTAGGGTAGCTCATACGTTATAACGAAGCTGTCTTTATGTAGGGTAGCTCATACGTTATAACGAAGCTGTCTTTATGTAGGGTAGCTCATACGTTATAACGAAGCTTCTCTATGTAGGGTAGCTCATACGTTATAACGAAGCTGTCTTTATGTAGGGTAGCTCATACGTTATAACGATGCTGTCTCTATGTAGGGTAGCTCATACGTTATAACGAAGCTGTCTCTATGTAGGGTAGCTCATACGTTATAACGAAGCCGTCTTTATGTAGGGTAGCTCATACGTTATAACGAAGCTGTCTCTATGTAGGGTAGCTCATACGTTATAACGAAGCTCTCTTTATGTAGGGTAGCTCATACGTTATAACGAAGCTGTCTTTGTGTAGGGTAGCTCATACGTTATAACGAAGCTGTCTCTATGTAGGGTAGCTCATACGTTATAACGAAGCTCTCTTTATGTAGGGTAGTTCATACGTTATAACGAAGCTATCTCTATGTAGGGTAGCTCATACGTTAGAACGAAGCTGTCTCTATGTAGGGTAGCTCATACGTTATAACGAAGCTCTCTTTATGTAGGGTAGCTCATACGTTAGAACGAAGCTGTCTCTATGTAGGGTAGCTCATACGTTATAACGAAGCTGTCTCTATGTAGGGTAGCTCATACGTTATAACGAAGCTCTCTTTATGTAGGGTAGCTCATACGTTATAACGAAGCTCTCTTTATGTAGGGTAGCTCATACGTTATAACGAAGCTCTCTTTATGTAGGGTAGCTCATACGTTATAACGAAGCTGTCTCTATGTAGGGTAGTTCATACGTTATAACGAAGCTATCTCTATGTAGGGTAGCTCATACGTTAGAACGAAGCTGTCTTTATGTAGGGTAGCTCATACGTTATAACGAAGCTGTCTCTATGTAGGGTAGCTCATACGTTATAACGAAGCTATCTCTATGTAGGGTAGTTCATACGTTATAACGAAGCTATCTCTATGTAGGGTAGCTCATACGTTAGAACGAAGCTGTCTTTATGTAGGGTAGCTCATACGTTATAACGAAGCTGTCTCTATGTAGGGTAGCTCATCCGTTATAACGAAGCTGTCTCTATGTAGGGTAGCTCATACGTTATAACGAAGCTGTCTCTATATAGGGTAGCTCATACGTTATAACGAAGCTGTCTCTATGTAGGGTAGCTCATACGTTATAACGAAGCTGTCTCTATGTAGGGTAGCTCATACGTTATAACGAAGCTGTCTCTATATAGGGTAGCTCATACGTTATAACGAAGCTGTCTCTATGTAGGGTAGCTCATACGTTATAACGAAGCTGTCTTTATGTAGGGTAGCTCATACGTTATAACGAAGCTCTCTATGTAGGGTAGCTCATACGTTATAACGAAGCTGTCTTTATGTAGGGTAGCTCATACGTTATAACGAAGCTGTCTCTATGTAGGGTAGCTCATACGTTATAACGAAGCTGTCTTTATGTAGGGTAGCTCATACGTTATAACGAAGCTGTCTTTATGTAGGGTAGCTCATACGTTATAACGAAGCTGTCTTTATGTAGGGTAGCTCATACGTTATAACGAAGCTGTCTTTATGTAGGGTAGCTCATACGTTATAACGAAGCTGTCTTTATGTAGGGTAGCTCATACGTTATAACGAAGCTGTCTTTATGTAGGGTAGCTCATACGTTATAACGAAGCTGTCTTTATGTAGGGTAGCTCATACGTTATAACGAAGCTGTCTCTATGTAGGGTAGCTCATACGTTATAACGAAGCTGTCTTTATATAGGGTAGCTCATACGTTATAACGAAGCTGTCTTTATGTAGGGTAGCTCATACGTTATAACGAAGCTGTCTTTATGTAGGGTAGCTCATACGTTATAACGAAGCTGTCTTTATGTAGGGTAGCTCATACGTTATAACGAAGCTGTCTCTATGTAGGGTAGCTCATACGTTATAACGAAGCTATCTTTATGTAGGGTAGCTCATACGTTATAACGAAGCTGTCATTATGTAGGGTAGCTCATACGTTATAACGAAGCTATCTTTATGTAGGGTAGCTCATACGTTATAACGAAGCTGTCATTATGTAGGGTAGCTCATACGTTATAACGAAGCTGTCATTATGTAGGGTAGCTCATACGTTATAACGAAGCTATCTTTATGTAGGGTAGCTCATACGTTATAACGAAGCTGTCTTTATGTAGGGTAGCTCATACGTTATAACGAAGCTGTCTTTATGTAGGGTAGCTCGTACGTTATAACGAAGCAGTCTCTATGTAGGGTAGCTCATACGTTATAACGAAGCTGTCTTTATGTAGGGTAGCTCATACGTTATAACGAAGCTGTCTTTATGTAGGGTAGCTCATACGTTATAACGAAGCTGTCTTTACGTAGGGTAGCTCATACGTTATAACGAAGCTGTCTCTATGTAGGGTAGCTCATACGTTATAACGAAGCTGTCTTTATGTAGGGTAGCTCATACGTTATAACGAAGCTGTCTTTATGTAGGGTAGCTCATACGTTATAACGAATCTGTCTCTATGTAGGGTAGCTCATACGTTATAACGAAGCTGTCTTTATGTAGGGTAGCTCATACGTTATAACGAAGCTGTCTCTATGTAGGGTGGCTCATACGTTATAACGAAGCTGTCTTTATGTAGGGTAGCTCATACGTTATAACGAATCTGTCTCTATGTAGGGTAGATCATACGTTATAACGAAGCTGTCTCTATGTAGGGTAGCTCATACGTTATAACGAAGCTGTCTCTATGTAGGGTAGCTCATACGTTATAACGAAGCTGTCTTTATGTAGGGTAGCTCATACGTTATAACGAAGCTGTCTTTATGTAGGGTAGCTCATACGTTATAACGAAGCTGTCTTTATGTAGGGTAGCTCATACGTTATAACGAAGCTGTCTTTATGTAGGGTAGCTCATACGTTATAACGAAGCTGTCTCTATGTAGGGTAGCTCATACGTTATAACGAAGCTGTCTTTATATAGGGTAGCTCATACGTTATAACGAAGCTGTCTCTATGTAGGGTAGCTCATACGTTATAACGAAGCTGTCTCTATGTAGGGTAGCTCATACGTTATAACGAAGCTATCTCTATATAGGGTAACTCATACGTTATAACGAAGCTGTCTTTATGTAGGGTAGCTCATACGTTATAACGAAGCTGTCTTTATGTAGGGTAGCTCATACGTTATAACGAAGCTGTCTCTATGTAGGGTAGCTCATACGTTATAACGAAGCTGTCTTTATGTAGGGTAGCTCATACGTTATAACGAAGCTGTCTTTATGTAGGGTAGCTCATACGTTATAACGAAGCTGTCTTTATGTAGGGTAGCTCATACGTTATAACGAAGCTGTCTTTATGTAGGGTAGCTCATACGTTATAACGAAGCTGTCTTTATATAGGGTAGCTCATACGTTATAACGAATCTGTCTCTATGTAGGGTAGATCATACGTTACAACGAAGCTATCTCTATGTAGGGTAGCTCATACGTTATAACGAAGCTGTCTTTATGTAGGGTAGCTCATACGTTATAACGAAGCTGTCTTTATGTAGGGTAGCTCATACGTTATAACGAAGCTGTCATTATGTAGGGTAGCTCATACGTTATAACGAAGCTGTCTCTATGTAGGGTAGCTCATACGTTATAACGAAGCTGTCTTTATATAGGGTAGCTCATACGTTATAACGAAGCTGTCTCTATGTAGGGTAGCTCATACGTTATAACGAAGCTGTCTCTATGTAGGGTAGCTCATACGTTATAACGAAGCTGTCTTTATGTAGGGTAGCTCATACGTTATAACGAAGCTGTCTTTATGTAGGGTAGCTCATACGTTATAACGAAGCTGTCTTTATGTAGGGTAGCTCATACGTTATAACGAAGCTGTCTCTATGTAGGGTAGCTCATACGTTACAACGAAGCTGTCTCTATGTAGGGTAGCTCATACGTTATAACGAAGCTGTCTTTATGTAGGGTAGCTCATACGTTATAACGAAGCTGTCTCTATGTAGGGTAGCTCATACGTTATAACGAAGCTGTCTCTATGTAGGGTAGATCATACGTTATAACGAAGCTGTCTCTATGTAGGGTAGCTCATACGTTATAACGAAGCTGTCTCTATGTAGGGTAGCTCATACGTTATAACGAAGCTGTCTCTATGTAGGGTAGCTCATACGTTATAACGAAGCTGTCTTTATGTAGGGTAGCTCATACGTTATAACGAAGCTGTCTTTATGTAGGGTAGCTCATACGTTATAACGAAGCTGTCTTTATGTAGGGTAGCTCATACGTTATAACGAAGCTGTCTCTATGTAGGGTAGCTCATACGTTATAACGAAGCTGTCTTTATGTAGGGTAGCTCATACGTTATAACGAAGCTGTCTTTATGTAGGGTAGCTCATACGTTATAACGAAGCTGTCTCTATGTAGGGTAGCTCATACGTTATAACGAAGCTGTCTTTATGTAGGGTAGCTCATACGTTATAACGAAGCTGTCTTTATGTAGGGTAGCTCATACGTTATAACGAAGCTGTCTCTATGTAGGGTAGCTCATACGTTATAACGAAGCTGTCTTTATGTAGGGTAGCTCATACGTTATAACGAAGCTGTCTTTATGTAGGGTAGCTCATACGTTATAACGAAGCTGTCTTTATGTAGGGTAGCTCATACGTTATAACGAAGCTGTCTTTATGTAGGGTAGCTCATACGTTATAACGAAGCTGTCTTTATGTAGGGTAGCTCATACGTTATAACGAAGCTGTCTCTATGTAGGGTAGCTCATACGTTATAACGAAGCTGTCTCTATGTAGGGTAGCTCATACGTTATAACGAAGCTGTCTTTATGTAGGGTAGCTCATACGTTATAACGAAGCTGTCTTTATGTAGGGTAGCTCATACGTTATAACGAAGCTGTCATTATGTAGGGTAGCTCATACGTTATAACGAAGCTGTCTCTATGTAGGGTAGCTCATACGTTATAACGAAGCTGTCTTTATGTAGGGTAGCTCATACGTTATAACGAAGCTGTCTCTATGTAGGGTAGCTCATACGTTATAACGAAGCTGTCTCTATGTAGGGTAGCTCATACGTTATAACGAAGCTGTCTTTATGTAGGGTAGCTCATACGTTATAACGAAGCTGTCTTTATGTAGGGTAGCTCATACGTTATAACGAAGCTGTCTTTATGTAGGGTAGCTCATACGTTATAACGAAGCTGTCTCTATGTAGGGTAGCTCATACGTTATAACGAAGCTGTCTCTATGTAGGGTAGCTCATACGTTATAACGAAGCTGTCTTTATGTAGGGTAGCTCATACGTTATAACGAAGCTGTCTCTATGTAGGGTAGCTCATACGTTATAACGAAGCTGTCTTTATGTAGGGTAGCTCATACGTTATAACGAAGCTGTCTCTATGTAGGGTAGCTCATACGTTATAACGAAGCTGTCTCTATGTAGGGTAGCTCATACGTTATAACGAAGCTGTCTCTATGTAGGGTAGCTCATACGTTATAACGAAGCTGTCTCTATGTAGGGTAGCTCATACGTTATAACGAAGCTGTCTCTATGTAGGGTAGCTCATACGTTATAACGAAGCTGTCTCTATGTAGGGTAGCTCATACGTTATAACGAAGCTGTCTTTATGTAGGGTAGCTCATACGTTATAACGAAGCTGTCTTTATGTAGGGTAGCTCATACGTTATAACGAAGCTGTCTCTATGTAGGGTAGCTCATACGTTATAACGAAGCTGTCTTTATGTAGGGTAGCTCATACGTTATAACGAAGCTGTCTCTATGTAGGGTAGCTCATACGTTATAACGAAGCTGTCTTTATGTAGGGTAGCTCATACGTTATAACGAAGCTGTCTTTATGTAGGGTAGCTCATACGTTATAACGAAGCTGTCTTTATGTAGGGTAGCTCATACGTTATAACGAAGCTGTCTTTATGTAGGGTAGCTCATACGTTATAACGAAGCTGTCTTTATGTAGGGTAGCTCATACGTTATAACGAAGCTGTCTCTATGTAGGGTAGCTCATACGTTATAACGAAGCTGTCTTTATGTAGGGTAGCTCATACGTTATAACGAAGCTGTCTTTATGTAGGGTAGCTCATACGTTATAACGAAGCTGTCTTTATGTAGGGTAGCTCATACGTTATAACGAAGCTGTCTTTATGTAGGGTAGCTCATACGTTATAACGAAGCTGTCTCTATGTAGGGTAGCTCATACGTTATAACGAAGCTGTCTTTATGTAGGGTAGCTCATACGTTATAACGAAGCTGTCTTTATGTAGGGTAGCTCATACGTTATAACGAAGCTGTCTTTATGTAGGGTAGCTCATACGTTATAACGAAGCTGTCTTTATGTAGGGTAGCTCATACGTTATAACGAAGCTGTCTCTATGTAGGGTAGCTCATACGTTATAACGAAGCTGTCTTTATATAGGGTAGCTCATACGTTATAACGAAGCTGTCTTTATGTAGGGTAGCTCATACGTTATAACGAAGCTGTCTTTATGTAGGGTAGCTCATACGTTATAACGAAGCTGTCTTTATGTAGGGTAGCTCATACGTTATAACGAAGCTGTCTCTATGTAGGGTAGCTCATACGTTATAACGAAGCTGTCTTTATGTAGGGTAGCTCATACGTTATAACGAAGCTGTCTTATGTAGGGTAGCTCATACGTTATAACGAAGCTGTCTCTATGTAGGGTAGCTCATACGTTATAACGAAGCTGTCTTTATGTAGGGTAGCTCATACGTTATAACGAAGCTGTCTTTATGTAGGGTAGCTCATACGTTATAACGAAGCTGTCTTTATGTAGGGTAGCTCATACGTTATAACGAAGCTGTCTTTATGTAGGGTAGCTCATACGTTATAACGAAGCTGTCTTTATGTAGGGTAGCTCATACGTTATAACGAAGCTGTCTCTATGTAGGGTAGCTCATACGTTATAACGAAGCTGTCTTTATGTAGGGTAGCTCATACGTTATAACGAAGCTGTCTTTATGTAGGGTAGCTCATACGTTATAACGAAGCTGTCTTTATGTAGGGTAGCTCATACGTTATAACGAAGCTGTCTCTATGTAGGGTAGCTCATACGTTATAACGAAGCTGTCTTTATGTAGGGTAGCTCATACGTTATAACGAAGCTGTCTTTATGTAGGGTAGCTCATACGTTATAACGAAGCTGTCTCTATGTAGGGTAGCTCATACGTTATAACGAAGCTGTCTTTATGTAGGGTAGCTCATACGTTATAACGAAGCTGTCTCTATGTAGGGTAGCTCATACGTTATAACGAAGCTGTCTTTATGTAGGGTAGCTCATACGTTATAACGAAGCTGTCTCTATGTAGGGTAGCTCATACGTTATAACGAAGCTGTCTCTATGTAGGGTAGCTCATACGTTATAACGAAGCTGTCTCTATGTAGGGTAGCTCATACGTTATAACGAAGCTGTCTTTATGTAGGGTAGCTCATACGTTATAACGAAGCTGTCTTTATGTAGGGTAGCTCATACGTTATAACGAAGCTGTCTTTATGTAGGGTAGCTCATACGTTATAACGAAGCTGTCTTTATGTAGGGTAGCTCATACGTTATAACGAAGCTGTCTCTATGTAGGGTAGCTCATACGTTATAACGAAGCTGTCTTTATGTAGGGTAGCTCATACGTTATAACGAAGCTGTCTCTATGTAGGGTAGCTCATACGTTATAACGAAGCTGTCTCTATGTAGGGTAGCTCATACGTTATAACGAAGCTGTCTCTATGTAGGGTAGCTCATACGTTATAACGAAGCTGTCTTTATGTAGGGTAGCTCATACGTTATAACGAAGCTGTCTTTATGTAGGGTAGCTCATACGTTATAACGAAGCTGTCTCTATGTAGGGTAGCTCATACGTTATAACGAAGCTGTCTTTATGTAGGGTAGCTCATACGTTATAACGAAGCTGTCTTTATGTAGGGTAGCTCATACGTTATAACGAAGCTGTCTTTATGTAGGGTAGCTCATACGTTATAACGAAGCTGTCTTTATGTAGGGTAGCTCATACGTTATAACGAAGCTGTCTTTATGTAGGGTAGCTCATACGTTATAACGAAGCTGTCTCTATGTAGGGTAGCTCATACGTTATAACGAAGCTGTCTTTATGTAGGGTAGCTCATACGTTATAACGAAGCTGTCTTTATGTAGGGTAGCTCATACGTTATAACGAAGCTGTCTTTATGTAGGGTAGCTCATACGTTATAACGAAGCTGTCTTATGTAGGGTAGCTCATACGTTATAACGAAGCTGTCTCTATGTAGGGTAGCTCATACGTTATAACGAAGCTGTCTTTATGTAGGGTAGCTCATACGTTATAACGAAGCTGTCTCTATGTAGGGTAGCTCATACGTTATAACGAAGCTGTCTCTATGTAGGGTAGCTCATACGTTATAACGAAGCTGTCTTTATGTAGGGTAGCTCATACGTTATAACGAAGCTGTCTTTATGTAGGGTAGCTCATACGTTATAACGAAGCTGTCTTTATGTAGGGTAGCTCATACGTTATAACGAAGCTGTCTCTATGTAGGGTAGCTCATACGTTATAACGAAGCTGTCTCTATGTAGGGTAGCTCATACGTTATAACGAAGCTGTCTTTATGTAGGGTAGCTCATACGTTATAACGAAGCTGTCTCTATGTAGGGTAGCTCATACGTTATAACGAAGCTGTCTTTATGTAGGGTAGCTCATACGTTATAACGAAGCTGTCTCTATGTAGGGTAGCTCATACGTTATAACGAAGCTGTCTCTATGTAGGGTAGCTCATACGTTATAACGAAGCTGTCTCTATGTAGGGTAGCTCATACGTTATAACGAAGCTGTCTCTATGTAGGGTAGCTCATACGTTATAACGAAGCTGTCTCTATGTAGGGTAGCTCATACGTTATAACGAAGCTGTCTCTATGTAGGGTAGCTCATACGTTATAACGAAGCTGTCTTTATGTAGGGTAGCTCATACGTTATAACGAAGCTGTCTTTATGTAGGGTAGCTCATACGTTATAACGAAGCTGTCTCTATGTAGGGTAGCTCATACGTTATAACGAAGCTGTCTTTATGTAGGGTAGCTCATACGTTATAACGAAGCTGTCTCTATGTAGGGTAGCTCATACGTTATAACGAAGCTGTCTTTATGTAGGGTAGCTCATACGTTATAACGAAGCTGTCTTTATGTAGGGTAGCTCATACGTTATAACGAAGCTGTCTTTATGTAGGGTAGCTCATACGTTATAACGAAGCTGTCTTTATGTAGGGTAGCTCATACGTTATAACGAAGCTGTCTTTATGTAGGGTAGCTCATACGTTATAACGAAGCTGTCTCTATGTAGGGTAGCTCATACGTTATAACGAAGCTGTCTTTATGTAGGGTAGCTCATACGTTATAACGAAGCTGTCTTTATGTAGGGTAGCTCATACGTTATAACGAAGCTGTCTTTATGTAGGGTAGCTCATACGTTATAACGAAGCTGTCTTTATGTAGGGTAGCTCATACGTTATAACGAAGCTGTCTTTATGTAGGGTAGCTCATACGTTATAACGAAGCTGTCTCTATGTAGGGTAGCTCATACGTTATAACGAAGCTGTCTTTATGTAGGGTAGCTCATACGTTATAACGAAGCTGTCTTTATGTAGGGTAGCTCATACGTTATAACGAAGCTGTCTTTATGTAGGGTAGCTCATACGTTATAACGAAGCTGTCTCTATGTAGGGTAGCTCATACGTTATAACGAAGCTGTCTTTATGTAGGGTAGCTCATACGTTATAACGAAGCTGTCTCTATGTAGGGTAGCTCATACGTTATAACGAAGCTGTCTTTATGTAGGGTAGCTCATACGTTATAACGAAGCTGTCTCTATGTAGGGTAGCTCATACGTTATAACGAAGCTGTCTCTATGTAGGGTAGCTCATACGTTATAACGAAGCTGTCTCTATGTAGGGTAGCTCATACGTTATAACGAAGCTGTCTCTATGTAGGGTAGCTCATACGTTATAACGAAGCTGTCTTTATGTAGGGTAGCTCATACGTTATAACGAAGCTGTCTCTATGTAGGGTAGCTCATACGTTATAACGAAGCTGTCTTTATGTAGGGTAGCTCATACGTTATAACGAAGCTGTCTCTATGTAGGGTAGCTCATACGTTATAACGAAGCTGTCTTTATGTAGGGTAGCTCATACGTTATAACGAAGCTGTCTCTATGTAGGGTAGCTCATACGTTATAACGAAGCTGTCTTTATGTAGGGTAGCTCATACGTTATAACGAAGCTGTCTCTATGTAGGGTAGCTCATACGTTATAACGAAGCTGTCTCTATGTAGGGTAGCTCATACGTTATAACGAAGCTGTCTCTATGTAGGGTAGCTCATACGTTATAACGAAGCTGTCTTTATGTAGGGTAGCTCATACGTTATAACGAAGCTGTCTCTATGTAGGGTAGCTCATACGTTATAACGAAGCTGTCTTTATGTAGGGTAGCTCATACGTTATAACGAAGCTGTCTCTATGTAGGGTAGCTCATACGTTATAACGAAGCTGTCTTTATGTAGGGTAGCTCATACGTTATAACGAAGCTGTCTCTATGTAGGGTAGCTCATACGTTATAACGAAGCTGTCTTTATGTAGGGTAGCTCATACGTTATAACGAAGCTGTCTCTATGTAGGGTAGCTCATACGTTATAACGAAGCTGTCTCTATGTAGGGTAGCTCATACGTTATAACGAAGCTGTCTCTATGTAGGGTAGCTCATACGTTATAACGAAGCGGTCTCTATGTAGGGTAGCTCATACGTTATAACGAAGCTGTCTTTATGTAGGGTAGCTCATATGTTATAACGAAGCTGTCTTTACGGGGGGGGGGGGGGGGGGTGATAATCACGAATCACGAATAAAAATCTAGTCTCTATGGATTAGCAACATTAATTATTATATCAATTAAGATAGAGGAGCAGCTTACAATGTCACGTTATTCTAACTAAAAAAACAATAGTTAAGAGTCTATGGCATAGGTTTCAGTTGTTAATTTTTGCTAGTAATCAGCTCTTATGAAAATTCTCCCTTGGAGAGAGTCATGTTCATTTGTCCATCTTCAACGCAAGCGTATTTATTTTATTTATTTAATTATTTAATCCAGGCCAGTGGTACAGCCCATATATATTTCAGAGCGTATTTGAAATTACAAAAACTGTAAAAATATTATTAGTAAATAAAAGTACAAAAAGTTTGTAAAGTGTAGACCAGGGGTTTCATATTAAGAGGACAAAATGTCTGAAAGTGAATCACAAGAATCGAAAAACATTTCTCAGCCACAACTCCATATCACCATGACTTTCGCGTGATATCCCCATCTTCAAGGTCCAGTGCCTTTAAAGATGCGTGTTAAGAAAATCATTGGCTGTCCAATCTCTCGCGTCTGAATATTCTCTCCATGAGGCCACCAAAGCATAAGAGCGTATATGGGATGGTTCGCACCTCGTCAGCAATGTCCTGCAATGCAGAGGCTGCTCTATTCAAGTGTCGAATTTGGGGGACTCACTAACGAAACATTGTCAATGTAGCATAAGGTCCAGTTAGAGATGTGCGAAAGAATAATAAATCTTGATATGTAAAATTATCTAACGAACTATATAAATGAGCTGTGCATGTATTGCCTACATGTAATAAAACTCACCTCCCATAAATTCTTCATAGATATCATCTAAGACCCCGATTGGCAAGGTGCATCTGTAGTAACGGAAGTGAGCCATTGTTCCTCTAAAGTTGATTCCATTGGAACCATGCTGCTTCCCAATAAGTAACGGTTGGTCCTTGTCGTGAATCGATCTCTGGGTGTTGGCGGTTTGGTACTTCGCCCAGACCAGGGTGTGCGTCTCGCCGTGTCGGGCATACAACGTCGTTTCTTGGGCTGCAGCGTCCACAACTAATCCAACCATGTACCATTTCTGCCTAGTCAGCGAGTTGGCGAGGTTCTTTGGAGGTACGCCAATCACGTTCGGTTGGTAGAATAGGGACGTTGCTTCGTTGTAGACCCACATCAAGGACCCTACTGTGGCGCCGTTCTCCGATCCAAACTCAAAGATTGGGCCGAAATCCACGTTGATTTTGATCCACACAGTGATAGCGAAGGAATTCGAAGTAATTTCGTCGGGTAGATGATGGACCACAATGTAGCCGTTACTAAACCGGGAGGAGCCCTTGGTATTGCTGGGTGCATCCAGGAACGGGTTGTATGGCAGATTGGCTTGGCCTCCATTGGCTCTGAGTGAGGTGGTGTAGGAGTCAGTAGCGTCGTTATAACTGTATGTTTCGTTCAGCGGTAAATCCAAATTTTTACCACAGTTACCTGCAGACCAATCAAGTTGATTGTTTGTTTAAGGCTTTTAAGAAAATTCATTCTAATATCCCAAACCTAAGCTAGTAATTTTTTAATCAAAATTGAACTTAAAAATTACGCAGACCAATAACGCAGACCTAATGTACAATTTCTCTTTAAGGGGGGGCGCACCCCCAAATTGAACCTCACATTTTTGTGTCTCTGGACCATATAATTGGGTGAAAATTATTTTTTGTGCTACTAAACATCGTCTGGACTGTGTGAGAATAACCAAACCAAATATTTTTAAAATTGGCCCCAAAATGGCTCGTAATGGCCAAAAGTCTTTTTGCGCAAGGGCTATTTCTCCACCAATATTTGTTGAAATTTGTCGAAATTTGGAATAGTTCAGAAGAACCGCTGCATCCAATTCTTCTGAACAAATTTTGCCTCAAATGCTCTGGAGCCTTTTTAGAACAAAAAGGCCCCAAAAAAGGGCTTTTTTGGCCTTTTCATATAAAAAGGCTCCAGGGCATTTCCAACCAAATTTGTTCAGAAGAAGTATGGAGAAGGGTAATCTTAACAGGTGTACCAAATTTCAACTCATTTCAGTTAAAATTGGTGGAGAAATAGCCTTTTTCATGAAAAAACGTCATTCTGAGATATGGGTGTTTAAGGAACAATTCAAACCTTCCCGCTATTTTAGATATACTATTTTTCTATGTTCAACAATAACTTTGTCAAAAATGAATGAAATTCAACGCAATTTTTCATGCATGCTAAACAGATAACTAGTAAAACAACGTTTTAGCAATTTTATTCATATCTGTACCGTGAGAGCCTTTTTATGAAAAGGGCCCCGTACAATTGTAAAATATAGTGCTGCTTGAAGGTTTTTCAAAACTCAGACTAGCTCTTACGTTTTGGTTAATAACTTGTGTTTGAGGAAAGATATGAGAAAATTGCTTGCAGATTTGAGATCTCCATTAAATTCGGCACATGATAGAATTAAAAAAAACGTTTTTGTCAATTTCCAAAATAGGGGGGGTGCTACCACCCCCCCCCCCCCCACCTCCCGCCTTAATCTACAAACCCCGTGGGGGGGGGGGGGGGGGGGGGGATTATACCTCTGAAACATAATTTGTACCATCTCTATTTCTCAGGTAAAATTCGCAATTCGATGTACGATTGATACATATAAAATGTGTTACAAATTTCAAACTTGTTTTTTTCGACAGATGTCGAATTTTGCTTCTATCACCAAATTTTGAAAATCCAAAAATTTTATACATTGATGCTTTGTTTCTGCAATTCAATTGAAGGAATAAAAGTTGGCGCTAAACATCTGAAACGGTTGTAGGTATCGTCGGTGGTTGTAAAATTTCGTACAAGCACCAAATTTTTAAAATTTATGAAAATGATCAAATTCATTTTATCATTATGTTTGTTTAACGTTGTTTGTAGACGTTGTAGACGTTGTTCGGCAGCGCGTTGATATAAATAATAATGGCAGTGGACATCTCAAACTTGTATTCTCCTGAGGGGGGTGCAAATTTTGGTGCTAGCACCATCATGTTATGCCAAAGAATACGACTTGCAATAAGTTAGAGGTTGAAATGTTCAGTATTATTACATTTTAATCAGAGCCCCAGAAAATATATAGAGGTGAAAGCATATCATGGTATAATTCAATATAAACTCCTAGGTTCAATCTGAAAAGGGCTTGTTACTTGTGTTTCATGTTGTGTCTACATACAGGCCTAAAACTGCCATTTATAGTAGCCCAATGATTATATGATTTCCAAAGTTTTGGTGTTGTAAAACACCAGCCCAGTAAATTTAAACTTATAATATTTACCAGCAAAATACTCGTTTTCATAAATAAGTTCGGATTTAAGATTTCTACACCTCCGATATTTGTAAAACATTTTACATCTCGGTATTTATAATAATAAATGTTTTATTTAGGCTAACATTATTGTTTGAAATGTAAAAAATCACTCCTTACAGTTTACTGTTTTCATGAAAAAAAAAGGTAGGTTCCTTATCTGGCCACCAGGCCCGTCACTAGTTACCCTATGCTAACCCATAATATGTAATTAATTATTCTACTTAAAAATTTACCGAGAACCTACAATAAAGATGTACATAATTATATATAACCTATTCACATATACGGTCCAGTACATTACATACATTTTATAAAACGTAATTACAGCACACATAAATTATTATAACCTAATAACTTATTGTAACACTAATATACTAATTTCACACAGAAAGTACGGCGCACGAAGCCCACTCGGTTGGCCGCTAATTAATTATTTAGTTCACATACTTGGGCAATCATTTACGTTGCATTCTTCCCGCTTGAGTGTTTCATCGCACACGAGTCCCGTTGGGTTGTTTGTTACCGGTCTGGTATAATTTTGTAATCCGCCTCCGCAGGTTTGGCTGCAACCACCCTGAGCCGTCCAGTCACCGTAACCACAAACTAGAATAACAACATGTTACATTTTACAACATATATAAATGTGCAAAGTACAAAATTACTCAAAGGAATACATAAATCAATCATCACAACATATATAAATAAATTATTAATAGATAAATTTATTAGTTTCCAACTCTAAGAACACAAATAAAAACTTTAGTTGGGATTATATCTTTTCAATTTTTAATATAATATAAATAAATATAATAAATAAATAAAATAATATATGGTTTCACTAAATATATTAATTATCCCTAAAATATATCAATTATCACTAATAAAGTTTAAGGGGGGGGGGGGGGGGGGGTCGTCTTCTTATTCAATGTGGTTGAAAAATGCAAAGAAAATGATATACCATCGAAAAGGGAATCATCAAAGGTACCGGTACATAAAAAATTTGAAAAAAAATTTTTTGCGCCCCCTAGCGGCCTGCGTCAGATTTTAAAGATTTCACTAAAAATACTACTCCTCCGTCATTTTCTATTTTTATTCTCTGATACCACATTTTTTGGAACCAGCATGTTTATCTTCCTGATATTTTTCACGCACTATTTTAATTTTCGTTTTTCATATCTGATAATTGGCAATTTTGTAAAAAAAATCAAAATTTTTGAAAAATTGAAAAATCCCATGTTTTTTTGTAAATTTTAATTAAAAACATGGGGAAATATTATTAAATTAAGAAAAGTGCGCGAAATTCATTGAAGCTTATGAAATTACCTTTCATAAAGCAATAATTGCAAAAAGCGGTTTAGAAATGGCTGCGGAGGAGCATTTTTCGTGCGAAAAAATGTCATTCTGAGATAATCGCCTTCAAGGTTCAGACATTCCCGCGCAAAACGACCTGTATGGGGTCTGGTTGGTTAATCTGACATGAAGGAAGCGGAAGCAGGACAATTCGGTCCAGGACAATTCGGTCCGGACAATTCGGTCCCGGATAATTCGGTCCAGGACAAATCGGTCCAGAACAATTCGGTCCGGACAATTCGGTCCCGGACAATTCGGTCCAGGACAATTCGGTCCAGACAATTCGGTCCCAGACAATTTGGTCCCGGACAATTCGGTCCCATTAATTTTGTGTTTTAGGACCGAATTGTCCGAGACCGAATTGTCCGGATACTGACTAGGACAATTCGGTCCGGACAATTCGGTCTCGGACAATTCGGTCCCGGACAATTCGGTCCCATTAATTTTGTGTTTTACAACCGAATTGTCCGGGACCGAATTGTCCGGTTACTGACTAGGACAATTCAGTCCCAAAACATGTATATTAAAGGGACCGAATTGTCCGGGACCAAATTTAATTGGTACTATATAATGGTGAATGTTCTAGAACCTTAATATATATTATTATATGGTAGCTAGTGTTTTTTTTACTAGCTAGTATTTTTTTGAAAATAAAAAAATTTTACTTTTTTTTGTTAACATTATTTTTTTATTTTATATATTATATATTTATATATTTCATATTTTTATGGTAGCTATGGTGTTTTTATGACGTTTGTGAATTATTTACTAGCTGGTAATAGTATGTATTTAAAATGTTTAAAACTGATTTTTTTTATATATTGCGTATGTATAATGTATGTGTTGTTGGTTGGTTAACAAGCCTAAATTATTATTTTGTTGGTAATTAATTATTTGGTAGTTATAAATTATATTGTTGGTAATTAATATAATCAGCAACAGTTTAGGCCTAATTCTGAAATATCAATGTTTTCACAACTGTTATTATAATTTAAAGGAAATGCTAGCTAGTAAAAAAAAACACGAGCTACACCTTAATAAATAATATATAATAATACCAATAACAACAACAATTACCAATAACAAAAATAACAAAAAATACAGTATTTTTAAAATTTCAAAAAATTCTAGAAAGTAAATAACACTAGCTACCATAACAAAAATATCTCTACGAATGATCTAGAACATTCACCAATATCAAAAAATCACTAAAAAGTTGCTATCAGGATGCGGACAATTCGGTCCCGGACAATTCGGTCCCGGACAATTCGGTCCCGGACAATTCGGTCCCATTTATTTAGTGTTTTGGGACCGAATTGTCCGGGACCGAATTGTCCGGGACCGTATTGTCCGGGACCGAATTGTCCGGACCGAATTGTCCTACATCCGAAGGAAGCACACCACCGAGCTACAATTATATTTATAGGGGTTTTCGGGGTCGCTGATTTCATTTCAGATGTCAGTTTTAATATTTGGTGCAATGTAAGACTGTCCACCTGTCGGTTGTCTGTCAGTATGCCGTACATTATGACAGACAGGTAGGCAGACAGCTTTTCCACGATCACACGAGAACTAAAAGATATCTCTCTAAGCCGTTTGTAGATTTGAAATCCCCATTAAATTCTTCTTTAAATGCAATAAAAAACAAATTTATGAATTTTTTTCGACTTTTTTTCTTAACTAAATAAAAGAGAAAGGATTAGGTTATATTGAGTCACGTTATAATAACCAAAACATTAAATAAATACGAAATTAAATGAAAACAGTAAAATTTTTGCGATAATTCATTTTTTGAAGTGAAAATATATAATATTTTAGTTACAAAAATTTAGTGGAAAAAACAATTGTTTTAGTGAACATAATACGGTTTATTTCTACTTGGTACATTTTGCTGAGTATGTTGAAGATGTATAGAATCAGAGGCGAATAAATATAATGTTAATACAAATTGAAAGAGATTACAAACCCCCGCTGCGATTAATGTACTCAAAATTAGCATAATAACAATATGCAAACTGGCTATTCATAAGTATAATAAAGGAGCTTACCTGGACAAGCATGGGTATTACATTGTTCATTCTTCTCCGTGTTCAGACATTGCACACCAGTTGGATTGTTTAGAATGCTTCTGGTCGACTTTTGAATTCCACCACCACATGTTTCGCTGCAGGGACCATCATTTACCCAGCTTCCATATTGGCAAACTGAAAGCAGAATTAATCGACAAGTTACTGATGGAAATTCTTTCATACAAACTAATTGGCATTTTGACTTTTATATTTCCAGAAATAGTTACCCTACATAAATTTAATTTTACTGGGTTTGATAAAATATGACCTGTGTTAGTTACAAATGTAATTATGTATAAATAATACAAACATAATTCTATATTATAAATAAGATGTATAATAATTATTGATATTATTAAAATATTTTTATTCTTAAATTGTTACTTTTTCGCTCGAATTTAGACCAAAATCAAGAATATATATCTAGTCTTTAGATCTAGGAAAAAAAGTATCCCATAGGATTGCATTGATTTTACTTTATTTCCCGGCGAAAAAAGTAAAATGAAAAATTTTTGGTGGAATTTCTTAAATGTTATTAAATGTGTTCAAAGAGCATTGACGTAGAAAATGTTTGAACGTAATTTGAGCAAATTCCATGCAAGCACTCAAAAGTTATGACAAATTTAGTGTCTGCGCGGCGTACTCCAAAACGGAACTCAATATCCATTGGCTTATGTTGTTAAGCGGCTCTCTAGTTACGTAATAAATATTCGAGAACACTAAATTATTTAACATTGAGTAATGCAGCATCGAGAGTTGAAATGTACAAGAATTTGAATTGCAGTAACTATGGAAGCAATATAGTAAAATACTACAGTTCAATTTATTTTGTAACACTATATCGCTGTACGTTTTATTAAAGAATTAAGCAACAAAAAAGTACCAATTTAAGAATAAAATTACGTATTACATGGGGAAAAAAAAACGTAGGTCCTTTTTTTCAATATTCTGTCGAGCATGTATTAACCTCGCTGACGCTCGGTAAATAAAATGCCTCGAGAATAGTGAAAAAAAGTTCTACTTTTTTCCCATGTAATAGATAATTATTATTACGTTTTTATTACTAAAGAAATCAAGTGTAACATCTAAGAAATTACATGCGAACTGTTACACTAAGTTCATAATAAATTAATTATAGATTTTGTGTTGAGTACCATCGTTAGCCGAGCATGTTCCTGTGTTACAAGCATCGGTCTTTGTAACAGAAGTACAAAGGGCGCCATCTGGGTTGAAAACAACGTTTCTGGTAGAAACTTGTGTTCCACCACCGCATAATTCACTGCAAGTACCGAAAGCAGCCCAATCGCCATACACGCAATCTAAGTCAAAAGAATTGGCAAACTAGCGGTATATAGTGAACAATATAACAAAAGCAATATGTCAACATGTCAAAGATAAAAGCTTATTACTATTTACAATTAATTAATTAATTATTATTACTATAATAATAATATGCCCTACATATTTTTCAATCGAACTAGAGAATGCACAATTAATTTACCACACAATTAAATATTATAAATAATTAATTAAAAGAACAACCCTTACCTGAAGGGCAGTTTTGAGTATTGCAGTCTATAATGTTCGTGTCTTCCGTGCACATTGAAGTAGAAGTTGTGCTCGTAAGAGTTCTAACGTATGTCCGCGTACCTCCATCACAGTATTTTGAGCAACCCACAGGCGGCAGTTCAACCCATTCGCCCCAAACGCAACCTATAATAAAACAACAGTAAGTAATTATTTTTAAGATTAATTGCGTAACAGACGTGTCCTAATCCTGAATTGATTCGCTTGACCGCTTTTTACGCGTTCATAATTTAATAACTCAGGAACGGCCAACCATATACCACATTGTGTCTTCCAATTCAAAGATTCCTCAGGTTAAATATTCAACAATAATATAAACTACCTTTCAATTTCAATTTCAACAACAGTCAGTCGATTTTTCGGCACATATTATACAATAAACCAAAAGTGCAACGCAAAAATAGTAAAAATAATATCAGAAGCTCCTGAGTAAATAGATGTTGATGTAAATAGATGTTGTCCATGACACTGCGACTGTTTGCAATAAGCTGATGGTAAGTGGTAGTCTTCTTTGCGATACCATGAAGACTGCTAAACAACAAGTATGTAGTATACGGTGCCGATATATTTTGTAAATAATCTTACCTGGACAGTCTTGGGTGTTGCATTCTTCTTCCTTTCTGATATCTGTGCATAGGGGGTTACCGGTTGTAACTACAGTTCTGGTATAATTCTGCATACCGCTGCCACATGTACTGCTGCAGTCTCCGAGTTTAATCCACTCGGTGTATGAGCAACCTAAGGGGGTAGTGATAATAATAGAATATGTGGGATGTGCACATTATCGTCAAAAGAATGCAAAAAATACAAATTTTCCCACACCGTATATTACCGACTATAAGACTCTTCTTACACTTCTCACGTTCAACCTGTCGACGGAAAAACAGGTCGCAGCTAAACTATTTAGCACGCCAATCACTGGATAATGCCTTCTCCTTTATTTTCTTTAAAAATAAGAGTAAATAATAACGAAAATGCAACATTTCCAGAATTAATGGTGCACTCATCTATATAAAAATAAGAACTACATAATTTTTTTCCTGCAGAACATTTTGGTCATTAAAACAATGGGTTCGATTCCCGGACACAGGCCAGTATCGCTTCCGTTTCAGCTCGAATTATTTAAAGTGACTAGCCAGGAAGGTGCTTCTCTGCCTTGCATCTTTGAATTGTAGCTAAATGGGAAATTTTTGAATTGTAGCTTTTGGAGGGAATGCATTAGATATCAGAATTCAGACTTTGTGTGCAATCCTGCACGCATTTGCTAGCCTAATATATAATATAATGAAAATGTACGCCTCTATGCGAGGCGAATGGCATTGGGACAAGTATTAAAAGGAATACATATTTATTAATATTAAAACCAAATTTAAATTAAGGTTAATATCAAACTTAAAATGCAGTTAGGTTGTAGCTAGAAAACATTCATGATTAAGGGTAGATCCACGGCCAAGCTCTTTACTCTCATGCTTACTACTACTATTATCGGCATGCTGCATTGCATCTGCATTATATATATCACATATATATTAAGAATGCTGTGCCGGCTTGTCGACAAAATTCCACCACCACAACTCCCTATTACCCATGACATTTGCTAGATCATCCGCATCTTCAAGGCCAGTGTCCTTTAACCCTATTAGTACCGGTGTACAAGGCTGAGATAACTCCCTCTTGAAATTACTCCCCAATCATCTCAGCCTAGGCTGAGATGATGGTGTGATAATTTGGTAGCACCAAAATTACAAGTAGTGAACAATTTTCATAAAATTTGAAAGTTACAATTTTCGGCTAATTGTCTTTAATACAGGTTTTCAGTGGCGCAAATTCCATTTGAAAATATTTAAAAACGATCTGATAAATGCTTTTGCATATATACTATATACTATAAATATACTATAAATGGCTGTTTTAGACCTCTACGTAGGCAAAAAGTGAAAAAAACAAGTAATTAGCACTTTTCAGTTTGAACACAAAATTTTTAATTCACTTATACGATGCTTTAAATTCACATTTTCAGGTTTTCTGGGGCGCTGATTCTAATGGAATACATTTCTTAGTTATCAGATCATTGCTACTCGTATTTTTCGGCGTATTATGGCAAATTTTGGTGCTAGCACCAAATTGCGAACCCATCACCCAAAAGTACAAGATTGAGATGTCCAGTGCAGTTTTTATTGATTCCATCGGATTCAGGACTCTCAAAAACCCATATAACGCAAGAAACAAGATTTTTAAGAAAAGTCATAAAATTTCAGATTCCCTACTGCGTTTGTTTCAGAGTTATAACACACGGGGTGGGGTCATATTGACACCGCCCCCCCCCCGGGTTTAATAGGGTTAAGGATGCGTCTCAAGATACTCATGGGATGTCCACCATTCTTATTCGCTCCATGAGGCCATCAACGCACAAGATTATGCACTGGCTGGTGCACACGGCGAAAGCAATGTCCTGCAAAGCGGAGGCGGTTCCGTTCAAGTGTCAAGCTAGGGAAGACTAATGAAACACCTCCAATGTTGTATAGAGAGTCTGACTGGAGATGTGTTCATTGTCCTTGACACAATGAACTTCAAAAATGTGAAAAGAAACTGAAAGAAGCCAAAAAGATATATAAGAGACATGGGGGGATATCAGATACAGAGAGCCACCTATATTATATGCAGTGCTACCTGGAGCACAGGGCACTACTCAAGAGCAACCAACAGAGCATGTACCACTCTTATAACTCTCATATTAAGGAGCTAGCAGAATCAACCAGAAACCCACAACATTTCTGGAAATTGATAAAGATGGTCAAACCAAGGAAACCTATGTCACCCACTGCTGCAGACACTCTTCACAACGAACTCAAAAGTCACTTCAATGCTGATAATCCCACAGAAGCTCCACAACCAAGTGACCATACGCATACGTGCCCAAGCAACATAAATCCGGTCTATAATGACTCCAAACAAGCTAATAAATTTGTGACTGCATTAACCATTGAAGAAAATATAAAAGAACTTAATAAGGGGAAAACAGGGGATTATTATAACATTCAATCTGAACATCTCCACTATGGGTCCTCACATATTTTATGTAAATTTATTGCCGATATATTTAACCAAATTAATTATAGTGGTGAATGTCCAAAGATTCTGTGCACAGGACTAATGTTGGCAGTACCAAAACCATCTAAGAACCAGAAGCTACAGATTGCTCCAGGAAATAATTCAAGAATGATCACCATTTTAGCAACACTTGCAAAGTTGTGGGAGATTACCATTAAGGGTGATATGAAAGAAATCCTCAAGACAAATGACCTCCAGATGGGATACAAGGAAAACTTAAGCTCCGAATCTGCATACCTAACAGTTAATAACCTCATAAAATATTTCAACAAGAAGAACTCTCCAATATACATGCTCTCCCTCGACCTATCTTCAGCTTTCGATAAAGTCAGCTATCATAAGCTTTTTGACAAACTTCGACAGACCAAGCTAAATAATAAACTCGTGAATGCTATTGAATCTTACTATAGGAACTCCTTGGCGTTCCTGAATTGTGATGGATACATACACAGTGAAGGGATTCATCTTGGTCAAGGAGTTCGGCAAGGTGGGGTCCTGTCACCCCTCTTGTTTAATTTCTACATTGCTGAAATGGTGAACGAAATAGTCAACAGTGGCCTGGGAATTCACTTAGGGCACCAATCTTTCTCAATTGTCAGCTATGCTGACGATATCATTGTGCTTGCTAACTCCATACATGATATCGAGGCTCTAACTAATATACTGACTAACTCACTGACAGAACTCAATTTGAAGATTAATATAAAGAAAACCCACATTATCGTGTCGAACCCGGATAGCTCAATGTCTATTGGAGAATCATTAAAGATAATTGGTGACACCCTTTTTTCTGAGCCAACCTGCACATATATGGGTCTACCCTTACCAGGTACGGATAAAAACCTAAAGGACTTGTTTACCAGCAAGATATGGATGAACTTCTCAATGCTTTCATCCCGCGGTCTAAAGCCAAACCCAGTCTCGTTAAATGTGACAGCTACAATATGGAGGTCAGTATGCATCCCGAGCATTACTTATGGATCATCATCACTGAGTACTAAACTAATAGATGATGTTGCAACTACATGTAGGAAGGGTATGCGATCGATACTGCATGCGGGGAATTACATTAAAAACAAGGTATTAAACGTGTTCTTTGGATCTGCAGATCTCTCTAATACCATCCTTGCACATCAATGCCGGTCGATATATAATATATTCAATAGTCATAATGATAAGCTGACTTACTTGTTTGGCCGACTACTCAGTATCCATCTTAGCGGGGAAGATTGTATTGAACTATACAAGGTATATATGATGAACTCATGGAAAGTAGGCTTACCTTCATTAATATCATTGGCAACCCACCTATATAAACTAAATCTTTGCATCCGCAATTGCAAATTCCCATACCTCCTGAACTCGTTGACTCCAGAGGAACACTTTTGCAGCCTATACTTCCAATCAATATTAAACAATGCCGACGCCCCATACAGTACTAAAATGGATCTAATCCGCGAGTTTACACTGACAGTCTAAGTATTACGCACCAACCCTTCCATTTTGATGATCTATACCATGGGTATGTTATCATATTTTACCTATGCCGTGTAATAATTTCAGCCCTGTAAACATTGTTCTTAGTGATCTACCTGTGCCTACATTTTAACGTTAATAAAAAGTGTTTATACATGTCCCTTAATTTATTAATTGTTAATTTGGATGATTTGGTGCTAAACAATTGAAGATATGTTCACTGTATTCGAATGAGACCCATATAGATCTTAATTCTAGATATATCTGTTCTAGATCTTAGCTTACATTAGCTACGCCGTATTATAATATTATAATTGTATAATTTTAATAATAATGGTATAATTGTAACTTTTGTAAATTCTTGTCTGTATATTTTATTTCATATCGTCAGACCATTTTACTAATTACAGCCACCGGGGCGTAATCCGGGAATAATAATAATAATAATGAACCCGGCGAACCGAACTACTGAATTCTTCACTAAATTCTTCACTGAACCGTGCAAAGATGCAACAAAATCCCTGGCCTAATTAATGGCTGAAGTCAATTTTTGTTTACATTGATAACCTTCTGCCCTATACATACAGTATACATCTGAAGGTGAATCTACGAGTTCCTTAGATCATTACCATTGTTAGTAGTCTGGCAATACGTGGACTGCCATTATTACTACAGTATATATAATATATTAATTAATAATTAATATATTAATTAGTAACTATATATAATACTATAATGATATTAGTAGGACATTACGTCATGGAATTACAGATTTTTTTGTCTCATGTTTTTTTCAGACACGTGGTATTAATAATTTGTTTCGGGTTCATTAAATCTGAAATATCTATATCTATAAAATCTGCATCCTTAATAATTTACACTAAAATACATGTCAAATTTCATACATCATGACCTGCGCTAAAACCAATTAATTGTATAAATAGTTAAGGTTGTAGGGTATCCCAAGGTTTTCTTAATGTTATACTATTAAATAAAATATACCTTTTTGAGAGAACTCGTAAATAAAATTTCCTGAAATTTTGCAGGTAGCTGTATCAACCATTCGGACAAGAGCAAGACTAAAAAAAATAAAAATTTGAAAATTTTTTTGTTCACGGCAATTTTTGTAAACAATGCCCGGTTTTTGACCAAATATCTAAATTTCAACAACTACTGTTTTCTTAATAACTTCTTAAGAAAGCACCTAACCAACAAAATTCTAGTCATGCCTAGGCCAATCGTTGTTGTGAACATTTCCTAAAATTTCATGACATCTCGTCCAGTAGTTCCTCATAAAAGAGTAACTTTGTGTCAACAAAAAAAAACACAAAAAATTACTTTTCGAGAAAAAGACATTCAAAGTTTTCAAAGCTTTGCGTCATTTTTTATAAAACGAGGGATTATTCAAACTGGTTGTAAAAAATAATTAAGTACACCACCTGCCTAAAAATACCGACCTAGGGGTTTTCCTGGTCGGTGATTTCATTTTTGATGACAGTTTTTGAGTTTAACCAAATGTGGACTGTCTTTCTGTCGGTCTGTCAGTCTTGCAGATTTGACAGACTTTTCAGACAGACCGACCGACATACCGACAGACATTTTGGCACCTTAGGCTTATCCTATTCCTATAAAATATATCCTAAAAATATATTCCTATAAATATTTCTGTAATTTTTATCTTAAATAGTCAAAAAAGATTTCGAAAATTTTGTTTTTTTAATATTATTAGGGTACCCTACAACCTTAAGGTGATGAGGTAATATATGGGTCTCACTCGCAACACTCACATTCATATGTAATTCACTAAATAATAACAAACCTGAAGCATCTGTTGAATACACCATACCAGCGGTTGTAGAACCTGTGCCTGCAGTTGCACCTGTACCAGCGGTTGTAGAACCTGTTCCTGCGGTTGCACCTGTACCAGCGGTTGTAGAACCTGTGCCTGCAGTTGCACCTGTACCAGCGGTTGCACCGGTACCAGCGGTTGTAGAACCTGTGCCTGCAGTTGCACCTGTACCAGCGGTTGTAGAACCTGTGCCTGCGGTTGCACCTGTACCAGCGGTTGTAGAACCTGTGCCGGCGGTTGCACCTGTACCAGCGGTTGTAGAACCTGTGCCTGCGGTTGCACCTGTACCAGCGGTTGTAGAACCTGTGCCTGCATTAGCACCTGTACCAGCGGTTGTAGAACCCGTGCCTGCATTTGCACCAGTACCAGCGGTTGTAGAACCTGTGCCTGCGGTTGCACCTGTACCAGCGGTTGTAGAACCTGTGCCTGCAGTTGCACCTGTACCAGCGGTGGTAGAACCTGTTCCTGCGGTTGCACCTGTACCAGCGGTTGTAGAACCTGTGCCTGCGGTTGCACCTGTACCAGCGGTTGTAGAACCTGTGCCTGCGGTTGCACCTGTACCAGCGGTTGTAGAACCTGTGCCTGCAGTTGCACCTGTACCAGCGGTTGTAGAACCTGTTCCTGCGGTTGCACCTGTACCAGCGGTTGTAGAACCTGTGCCTGCAGTTGCACCTGTACCAGCGGTTGTAGAACCCGTGCCTGCAGTTGCACCTGTACCAGCGGTTGTAGAACCTGTGCCTGCGGTTGCACCTGTACCAGCGGTTGTAGAACCTGTGCCTGCAGTTGCACCTGTACCAGCGGTGGTAGAACCTGTTCCTGCGGTTGCACCTGTACCAGCGGTTGTAGAACCTGTGCCTGCAGTTGCACCTGTACCAGCGGTTGTAGAACCTGTTCCTGCGGTTGCACCTGTACCAGCGGTTGTAGAACCTGTCCCTGCAGTTGCACCTGTACCAACGGTTGTAGAACCCGTGCCTGCAGTTGCACCTGTACCAGCGGTTGTAGAACCTGTGCCTGCGGTTGCACCTGTACCAGCGGTTGTAGAACCTGTGCCTGCGGTTGCACCTGTACCAGCGGTTGTAGAACCTGTGCCTGCAGTTGCACCTGTACCAGCGGTGGTAGAACCTGTTCCTGCGGTTGCACCTGTACCAGCGGTTGTAGAACCTGTGCCTGCAGTTGCACCTGTACCAGCGGTTGTAGAACCTGTTCCTGCGGTTGCACCTGTACCAGCGGTTGTAGAACCTGTGCCTGCAGTTGCACCTGTACCAGCGGTTGTAGAACCCGTGCCTGCAGTTGCACCTGTACCAGCGGTTGTAGAACCTGTGCCTGCGGTTGCACCTGTACCAGCGGTTGTAGAACCTGTGCCTGCAGTTGCACCTGTACCAGCGGTGGTAGAACCTGTTCCTGCGGTTGCACCTGTACCAGCGGTTGTAGAACCTGTGCCTGCGGTTGCACCTGTACCAGCGGTTGTAGAACCTGTGCCTGCAGTTGCACCTGTACCAGCGGTTGTAGAACCTGTGCCTGCGGTTGCACCTGTACCAGCGGTTGTAGAACCTGTGCCTGCGGTTGCACCTGTACCAGCGGTTGTAGAACCGGTGCCTGCAGTTGCACCTGTACCAGCGGTTGTAGAACCTGTGCCTGCGGTTGCACCTGTACCAGCGGTTGTAGAACCTGTGCCTGCAGTTGCACCTGTACCAGCGGTTGTAGAACCTGTGCCTGCGGTTGCACCTGTACCAGCGGTTGTAGAACCTGTGCCTGCAGTTGCACCTGTACCAGCGGTTGTAGAACCTGTGCCTGCGGTTGCACCTGTACCAGCGGTTGTAGAACCTGTTCCTGCGGTTGCACCTGTACCAGCGGTTGTAGAACCTGTGCCTGCAGTTGCACCTGTACCAGCGGTTGTAGAACCTGTGCCTGCGGTTGCACCTGTACCAGCGGTTGTAGAACCTGTTCCTGCGGTTGCACCTGTACCAGCGGTTGTAGAACCTGTTCCTGCGGTTGCACCTGTACCAGCGGTTGTAGAACCTGTGCCTGCAGTTGCACCTGTACCAGCGGTTGTAGAACCTGTGCCTGCGGTTGCACCTGTACCAGCGGTTGTAGAACCTGTTCCTGCGGTTGCACCTGTACCAGCGGTTGTAGAACCTGTGCCTGCAGTTGCACCTGTACCAGCGGTTGTAGAACCTGTGCCTGCGGTTGCACCTGTACCAGCGGTTGTTGAACCTGTTCCAGCTGTTGTAGAACCTGTGCCAGCGGTTGTGGAACCTGTACCAGCTGTTGTAGAACCTGTGCCAGCTGTTGTTTGATTCACGGTTGTAACAGCTTTAAACAAACAGACAACGTATATTACAATAGAAAGTCGTAATTCAATAACATAATTCCATTATTTTATTAATAAGGAAGGTTGCAATGATTTTGTAGTGATGATTTGAAACAATAGTATTTGAATAAATAAAATCAAAATAATACATAGTAGAGTTGGCTAATGGACACTATAGATCCCAACTCTTCCCGAACACCCATTGGGAAAGTATATTCTTCTGATGTATATATAATATAATACAGTATATACAATATATATAAGATATATGTCATTGTCCGATATTGTGCATTGATTTAATGTATCAATGACTTATGACATGGACGTTGGATCCCGCCAGCAACTTACCTAATGTTGTATTTTCAATTGAAGTTGTGTTCATTGCTGGCTGTGTAGTAGCTGTAAGAAAATATAACAATAATTAAAAATACTATAGATAATAATTAATAAAAAGGAAAATAAACTGGATAATAATGTCATATGAAGTATATACCGTCCCGCTCATCGACAGAGTCTACAACAGTTAATATAGTATACATGAGTTAATTATTAACGTTGTGTTTATTTCTATGTATTTGGTATATACAGTATTTAGAAAATTGATTAGAGTAAAGCAGAACAATTCGGTCCAGAAACGGAGGAATCGGTTCGGATGATTCGGTTTCGAACAGTTCGACCGAACTATACAGTCAACCGACGGTGTTGACGGGACATTGGGGAACTTGTTTAGTACCAAAAATATTTCAAATTTGATTTAAACCCAACAATAATATCAAAGAATAAAAACATATTTTTCAGTTTTACAAAATGTGTGGATGTTTAATACTATTGCACAATTGTACAATATTCACATTTTACTCAGTAATTCAAAGAATCGAAGAAAAGAGAAAATAAACTTTTGTACATCAAAAAAGATTCAACATATCAGTATTTGTCTGAAATAATTACATTTGAATTTTATCAAATATATCAAATATTTTCATGGAGTAATAAATTACTTACTATTAATAAATTACATAATATCAATATTTCTATTACTTAGTAAAAAATATAAAATAATTCAATATTCAAGTAAACTTTTTACTTTATAAGTAAGAATTAACCAAAGAATTGCATTATTATGTAATGGTATGGGATTTGTTATCTCTACCCAGATGGGTTTTGGACGAATTGAAGTCAAAACGAGTTGAAAACTTAACGAACCAAAACCGCATGGTAATTGATAGCATATGAATAGTATTGAAATGAGTTACAAAGTACTGCACAGCACACGTTGATGTAATCCCAACAATAACACTATGTTTCTGCAGTTTTACGATCGACATCGACGAATTGTTCTTGAACTTTTACCCATACCACAAGACGAATTGCTGTGTTGAACTTTTACCCATACCGCAAGACGAATTGCTGTGTTGAACTTTTACCCATACCACAAGACGAATTGCTGTGTTTAACTTTTACCCATACCACAAGACGAATTGCTGTGTTGAACTTTTACCCATACCACAAGACGAATTGCTGTGTTTAACTTTTACCCATACCGCAAGACGAATTGCTGTGTTGAACTTTTACCCATACCACAAGACGAATTGCTGTGTTGAACTTTTACCCATA